>JBBPBQ010000002.1:53062462-53093118 GCA_037974755.1 Cicer yamashitae | reverse complement strand
ATTTTCTGAGTTTCTGTAAAAAAAAAAAAAGTAATATTATTGGCATTCTAAGACATAAAAGTTAAATTGAAAAAAATAAAAATAAAAAACTGAATTGTTACCTAAAATTAAGTCTATTGATAAATTATATTGAGTATTTTGCTTATCATATAATTATGCACAATAGAAACATATGGATAAAGACCGATCAATTGAGAGATTTACATAGACTCATATTGGAATGGTAAATTTAAATATTACAACTTATTAAATGTAGTAGTTTTTCTAAGTTTCATTAGAATAATTAGTAAAGATGCTATCCTAAGTTGTGTTTATGGTAAAGGTGTAACATGTTGCTATCCTTTTGTTATGTTAACTAGTTAAGATACTGTGTTGGTAGCTGAATTGGAGTACATCGCAGATACTTCTTATAAGTCAAAGTATTAATGTATTTGATGGTGTACATTACACTAATAAATTCATTTTTGATTCTTAAAGAAAAAGTTATTTCAATTTTTTTAGTGATTGAATTACTTCCAATTTATACAACTGAATCCCAACAATGTTTAGATATTAATTAGTAGGGTTGAAAATAAGTAAGACAAAAGTTTTTAAATTGATTTACGATAGAAATTAATTAGTTCAAACTTTTTTTCTTAAATACAGTTTTTAAGAAACATATTTAATTTAAAAGGTCGTATTATATTTAATATATATTACAACTTATATAAAAAGTCTTTTAAGTATATCAAAATCAGTCTACTTAAATAAATATAAATAATATTTATTATAATAATAATAATTATTATTATTATATATTAAATTTTGAACTATACGTTAAATTATAAACTTGCTAATCTATCTAATCATATTATTCTATACTAATTTTTTTATATGTTTAAATATATTATAATAAAAGAATTAAAATATTGCATAAAAAATAGAATTAAAATATGGTGACGTATAAAGTCAAATTATTTAAAATGTTCTATTAAATTCAAAAAAATATTTAATGTTATTAACCTATTAGTTTATTAATTTATTAAAAAATATATTTAATTATTTATTTAAATACGTAAATATAAAATAAACTTTTAAGTATAGCAATAAAACCGTACAAATTCTAATGGAATCGCCTTATTTTCACTCTTATATATAAAAGTGTAAAACTCTTTGCACTATAAATTAAATCCTTATTCAAATAAAAGGATGGCTAATTGAAATTTTTTTTAGGCTTAATTGCACTTTTGGTCCCCCTATTTTAGGTGAAAAGCAAAAGTAGTCCCCCCATTTTGTTTATCCCCAGTTTTAGTCCCCCAAACAGATTTTGAGTCCAAATCATGATGAGTTGTCATTTTTTTAATGACGTGTCAAAAAAACGCTGACGTGGCACATGTATATGTGGATTAAAACTGATTATTATATTAGTTCAAATTAAAAAATACAATTAAGCCTATTATTATAATTATTGTTATAAATTTTAAAAGAAAAGAAAAAAAATAAAAAGTAAAAAATGATGTCTTCATCGTGTTCATCTACTGTTCTTCAAAAGAAAAAAAATCAGCCCCAATTCCATTCAATGTGTGAACTATAATTCAACGATTCAGTCCCACTTTCGTTCAGCCCCAATTCATCCATCAGCCAACCCTAAAATCACCATCGGCCCCAATTCATCTAGGCAACCCTTCTCCATCTTCTTCACCGTGTTCATCATCTTCGTTTTTGTTCTTCACTGTGTTCTTCATCTTCGTTTTTGTTCTTCACCGTGTTCGTCATCTTCGTTTTTGTTCTTCACCGTGTTCGTCATCTTCGTTTTCATCTAGGTTCATCAGTTGGGTCATCTTCTTCTTCACTGTGTTCGTCTTCTTCTTCACTGTGTTTGGCTTCTTCTTCTGTGTTCGGCTTCGTCTTCTTCTTCTTCTTCACTGTGTTCGGCTTCTTCTTCTGTGTTCGACTTCGTCTTCTTCTTCTGTGTTCGACTTCGTCTTCTTCTTCCGTTGTTTGTTCTTCGTCATCTGGTTTGTTTCTTCTTCCTTTGTTCGTTGTGTTTTTTGGGGAAAAAAATGTCTTCTAATTCGTATTCAGTTACAAGCAATAACTCTCATTTGAGAATTAGAAGGAGAGAATGTTTGTGTGGACTTGAATCTCCTTTGTGTACTTCTTGGACGACTGAAAATCCAGGTCGAAGGTTTCATGGTTGTGGATTTTATAAGGTAACTATTTGTCAAAATTCTGGATTTTATTTTTGGTTGTATTTTTTTGAGATTATGAAAATTTATTGAAAGAAGATTCAATTTTTTTTTTGTTATGTTGTTTCAGTTACAGGGTAAAAAATCTTGCAATTTTTTTGATTGGTTTGATGAGCCAATGACAGAACGAGCAAAAGAAGTTATTATGTCTTTGATGAAAAAGATTGATGAATTCAAGAAGAAAGACAATGTGACAAAAAATCATGATGATGAATTGAAGTTGAAGTTGAAACTCATGAGGGGTTTTCTGGCACTTTCATGGCTTTTGATTATTGTTCTTTTGGTTATTGTAATATTGAAGTAATTAAAATGATTGGATTAAAGGTGTTTTGTAATGATGATTAAGGGTGTTTTGTAATGATAATTAAGGGTGTTTTGTAATGATGATGAAGGGTGCTTTGTAATGATAATTAACGGTGTTTTGTAATGATGATCAACGGTGTTTTGTAATGATTGGATTATGGTTTAAATTGTAATGCAATTGGTATGATTGTAATTCAGTTGTCTATTCAGTTTGATTAACGGTGTTTTGTAATGATTGAATTATGATTAATGATGTAATTCAGTTTGACTCTTGATTAATGATATAATTCAATTTTGTAATTCAGTAATTCAGTTTGGTACCATTTGGTATCATTGTCTATTCAGTTTGTCAAAATAATCAGAATTCAAGTCACAATAATCATAATTTAGGTTGCAAAATAATCAGAATTCAAGTCACAATCAGTACATCATTCCATCAACATACTATTGCATTACAAAATAATCAGTACATCATTCCATCAGAACTTATGTCCAAAAAGTACTGCATTACAAAATAAAATTCTCAAGTATCATTACATATTCATAGTAACCAAAATAAAATTCAAGTCATAATCAGTACTGCATTACAAAATAAAATTCCCAAGTATCATTACATATTCATAATAACCAAAATAAAATTCAAGTCATAATCAGTAATGCATTACAAAATAAAATTCCCAAGTATCATTACATATTCATAATAACCAAAATAAAATTCACAAGTTTAGTTCCTTCAATTGATTTGTGAATCTTGAGTTTGTGGAGCTTGAGAATCCTGAGATAAAACTGTTGGTGTTTCTCCTTCATCTCCTCCAACCCTTGTTGTCTTTGTTTTCTTTGTTCTGTTGACGTTATTTCCACCTTTTGGTATCTCTCTATCTGCTGCACTTTTACCCTTGCATGTCCTTTTGGCATTTCCAACATTTGATATCTCATGATCAATGCATCAATATCAAATTCAGATTCAGCAAATTCAGTATAACAAATTCAGATTCAGCAAATTCAGACATAAAGTTAGGCTCTATTTCCAACATTTGATATCTCATGATCAATGCATCAATATCAAATTCAGATTGCAAATTCAACAAATTCAACAAATTCAGATTCAGCAAATTCAGTATAACAAATTTAGATTCAGCAAATGCAGCAGATTGCAAATTCAGCAGATTCAGATTGCAAATTCAGCAAATTCAGATTCAGCAAATTCAGATTGCAAATTCAGCAAATTCAGATTGCAGATTCAGCAAATTCAGATTGCAAATTCAGCAGATTCAGCAAATTCAGATTCAGCAAATTAGTATAACAAATTCAAATTCAGCAAATTCAGATTGCAAATTCAGCAAATTCAGATTGCAAATTCAGCAGATTCAGCAAATTCAGTATAACAAATTCAGATTCAGCAAATTCAGCAGATTGCAAATTCCGTATAACAAATATCAGCAAATTCAGCAAAATTCAGATTGCAAATTCAGATCAGTAAATTGACATCAATATCAGATCAGTATAACATACCTTTTGCTGATCAGACCATTAAAAGATCATACCAGATTCAAAAACTTAATTCAGAAACTTCAGCATACATACCTTTTGCTGATCTGAAATGAATGCATATTGCCTATGCTGAACATTGTTGAGGTCATCCAGTAAAAGATCCAGAAACCATTGCCATGAGTCTCTTGTTTCCGCTTCAACAACTGCATATGCAATGGGTATCATTTGATTATTCCCATCTTTACCTACTGCAGCTATTAACTGACCGCCATATTCTCCCTTCAAGAAACAAGCATCCAACCCAATTAAAGGCCTGCATGTATTAGCAAACGCAGCCTTACAAGCCTCCAAACATACATATATTCTCTCAAAGACAGGTCCAACATCACTCATACCACACTTAATAATAACCGTAGAGTTTGGGTTGGATCTCCTTAGTTCATCGGCATATTCTCTCAAGTGTGCATATTGCTCCCTTTGAGCACCTTCAATCATTTCTATGGCTCTTACTTTGGCTCTATATGCTTGGTATGTAGACAACTTCACACCCCATTTATCAAGCGCCTCAACAATCAATCCCTTGGGTTTCATTTCAGGTGTATGTCTCAACATAGGAACGAATTTCTTGGCAAGCCATTCAGTCTTAGCTTGTCTATTTTTTGCCCTCCTATGACATGTATGATCATCTGTGAAACTCACTAATTGCCAATATTCGTTTGAAGTCCTCTTACTAATCCTCATGTAAAATGGACATTTTGGCTCACACCTAACAATGATTCTCTTTCCATCATTCTTTTTGAAATACAAGTTTTTCTTAGTCTCCATTGCAAAATCTTTAATGGCATTCTTAACCAGCTCTTTTGTATTGAATTTTAGGCCCAACTCAAACCTTACTTCATCACCATTTTCAGGTTGGTTAAATTTAGGAAATTCCCTACCATCCTCTTCATCAACTTCACTTCCTGGTGGAGTATCCAAATCATTAGAATTCACATCATTTTCTTCAAAATCAGTTGCAGAACTAGGCCTTGGGTTTACTCTTGGGTTTGCATGTCTTTCAGATGAATTTTCATCACTTACAACATTAACAAATAACTCAGTTGGTATTTCAGAAATCCAATCCCAATCCTCACCCTCATAGAACTCACTCATATCATCATCTTCATCGTCTGAATTAGCAATATAATCTTCATCTTCTTCACTCAGATAATCTTCACCTGCTCCTTGTCCAGGTTCATCATGGACTGCTTCAGATTCAGGTTGAACTGGTTCAGATTCTGGTTTATCTTGTTCAATTTGAACTGATTCAGATTCTGATTGATTTGGTTCAGTTTGAACTGCTTCAGATTCTGGTTGATCTGGTTCAGTTTGAACTGGTTCAGATTCTGGTTGATCTGGTTCAGTTTGAACTGCTTCAGCTTGAACTAGTTCAGTTTGAACTTGCTCACCTTCACCTTGGAGTTTTTCAGCTTCAACTGGCTCTTGAATTGGATTTTCATCACTAACAATAGGATTGTCTATAGAGTGTTCCACAAAGACTTCAATTACGTTGAACCCTTTGACATCTTCAACAAACTTTACTACATCATCATCATTGTTGAGAGGTCTAAGTCCGCGTGTAAATGAGTACTTGGGATGTTGGTACCACAAACATTTAATACTCATATATCCCAAACTTTTGACCAATTTAGTAATTTGCATGTGGGACATTAAGTCTACATCCCAAGACCAATTCATCTCATCCACTTGGGCCCCAACGTATATCTTCACTGGGTGGTTTAGAAAACTACCCCCATGGTTAATTCTTAACCTAACTCTGTGGACTTTAGCTGGCCTACACAAAACAAACCATTGAATAACTCAGTCAAACTAAGCCTAAAACAAACTACACATGGACCACAAAATAATACAATAAAGCAGATGGACCACATTATTAAAAAGGCATAGAGCTTTGGTCCTAAAATCAAAGTTCAATACAGAGTTAAATAATGTTAATAATAAAGCAAAGCAAAAACCCCAAAATCACATACCTAGCACAAAACTTTGTATCTTCTTTCGTCCATGAAGATGGAGAGAACTCGAAATTGAAGGTGCGAACACGAGAATGGGGGGTTGAATTGTGTTTGCACAAAGTTGATACTTTTTTGATAATTTATAAATAATTAAAAATTAGTTTGGTTGTGGTGACTTACTTGGAGTAGAAGCAATCGAATTTAGAGGTAGCAAGCAATGAAAGCATATATAATTTGACGCGTAGAATTATCCTGGTTCACCACTAACTTGGCTACATCCAGTCCCCTCATTCAGAAGGCTTTAATCCACTAATTCAAAAACCTTGAATTACAAAGCACCTGACCCTCCAAGCCAGTCTTCCCAAACAGCCTGACAACCCCAGACTTTTGAGGAACTAACCACCACCTTGACCCTACAAGCCAAGTCTTCTCCTAACAACCTGATGACCCCAGATTGAAGAAGGAACTAAACCACTATCGGGTTGGATACAAGAGATTGAAACTTGAGTAGTTGCTTCTAACAAAGCTGATAATAATAATAACTCTCACACTTTAAGAAAAGAACACTCAAAAAATATTTCTAACCTGAACAAGTGTTTCTCTCTTTGTAACTCTAAGATGAATTGAGAACTTTGAGCTTGAGTTACTCTTTTCTGCTTTTCGATGCTTTTCTCCTTCATCCTTGAGTGTCTATTTATAGTGAAAATTTAGGCTTCAATTTAGTCCTTATTTAATTCTGAATTGTATCTTGTTTAGATTGAGTTTTTAAATTCTTCAAATTGATTCTGTTCCTATTTTGTGTAGATTGACTTTGTAAATTCTTCAGAATGATTTTGTTCCAATTTTGTGTAGATTGACTTTGTAAATTCTTCATATCAAATATTCTTCAAATCTTCATTAGATGTTGATCAAATATTCTTCAAATCTTCATTAAAATGTTGATCAAATATTCTTCCAATCTTCATTAAATGTAGATCAAATATTCTTCAAATCTTCATTAAATATTGATCAAATATTCTTCAAATCTTCACTAAATCTTCTTCAAATCTTCTTCAAATATTCTTCAAATCTTGACCATATCTTCTTTTCAACTTGGTCAAAGATTTTCTTCAATTATAAATTTGAATCAAATCTTATTTTAGATTTTCATCATTTATAAATTTGAATCAAATCTTATTTTAGATTTTCTTCAATTATAAATTTGAATCAAATCTTTATTTTAGATTTTTTTCAATTATAAATTGGAATCAAATCTTATTTTAGATTTTCTTCAAAAACATGAATCTTCTTTCATACTCTTTGAAGTCAAATATATTGTTTTCACAAAATACTTTTGTTAACATCAAAACTCTATATATAAAACCAACTTGGTTCCAACAGAAATGACCTCCACTCGCCATTGAAACACCGCTGAAAAGGATGAAGAAGAAGAAGAAGAACACGAACGGTGAAGAAGAAGACGACGACGAAGACGAATGACGAACGAACGGAAGACGATCGCGAACAGAAGACGATGACGAACGAACGGAAGAACGAAAATGGAAGACGAACATGATGAAGAACGAAACTGGGGCTGAATCGTTGAATTAGGGTTCACACATTGAATGGAATTGGGGCTGATTTTTTTTTCTTTTGAAGAACAGTAGATGAACACGATGAAGACATCATTTTTTACTTTTTATTTTTTTTCTTTTCTTTTAAAATTTATAACAATAATTATAATAATAGGCTTAATTGTATTTTTTAATTTGAACTAATATAATAATCAATTTTAATCCACATATACATGTGTCACGTCAGCGTTTTTTTGACACGTCATTAAAAAAATGACAACTCATCATGATTTGGACTCAAAATCTGTTTGAGGACTAAAACTAGAGACAAACAAAATGGGGGGACTACTTTCGCTTTTCACCTAAAATAGGGGACCAAAAGTGCAATTAAGTCTTTTTTTTATTACTTTGAAAAAGTCTCAACTTGGTGGATTGATGTTGCCATATTTAATGTAATGATTTCAAGATGTTATAAAAAAGTCAAAATAGTACTTTCAATGCCTTTTGAAAAATACCGATCATTATGTAAAAAAAATACCGATCATTATGTAAAAAAAAATACCGATCATTATTATAAAATATATTGATCTCTTTTACTGTCGGAGAAATTTAATTTATAAGTCTCTGATTCAATTGAAAAAAGTTATATATATATATATATATATATTTGTTTGATTATTTAATTGTATATAAAATATTATTATATTTAGAATTAGATCTATTAATACATTTTTTTATATATTTTATTCAAACTTATTTTTGTAATTTGTGAAGGAGCATTTGATGTGATTTTCAACGGAGAGCTGTTGTGCAATGACATCTATAGAAATGTCAAGTTGACAAATTTTATGCTGGAATAAATCTCATTTACTATAGTATAAATATAAATCAATAATTTTGTACACAAAAAGTAAATCAATAATTAACTAATCAATTGTAGATTGTTGGTCAAAAATATCAATTATAGATTGCTTAGATGCAAATTTTTCTGTATGGATTTTAAGCCATAACTGATTACATGTAAATTAATAAGGAAACTTTGTGTGCTAGTATGGAAAGGAGTGAATTGTGATTTATTCTTTATGATTATGATTATCGGTGGATGAAACACAAAATTTTCATATTATTTAGATATAAAAAATGGAAATTTAGTCAAAATTGCACAATCCAACAAATAGAGGACTAAAATACCTGAGAAAAAAAAGATGGAGGGACTAAAATTCCAAATAAAATAAGGATATTAACAGTACATTTAAATTTCAAAGAAATTATAATTCAATTATTTTCATACTATACAAACCATATATATCCGTCTAGCACTTTATATATTCTTGTCGTATAATTTTTGTTATTTTGATGGGAAACTCTGTGAAATAATCATATTATGACTATATGGGTTTGTTTGATATACAAAAGAGGAAATATTTGACACGATAGAACAAGACAATATATGACAACCATTTTGTATTGTACACTATTTAGCGCACAATGAACAACATAAATAAAATAATGTGAAATTTACTATAATATCCTTTATTATATGTATAAATGTTTATGATGATCAATATTAATAGAGGGGAGAGAGATAAAGAAGAATTGAAGAGAGAATGAGGAGGAGAGAGAGAGACAAGACAACAACAAAGAGACACGGAAGAGAAAACAAGAGATGGGAGAAAGAAGAGATGAAAGAGAGAAAATATTTTTATTCAGTAGAAAATAAAAAGTTATTTTGTAATTTTAGATAGTTTGCCCATAGGAAAAAAATTTGTCTCATAGTTATTGTGCGATCCCATTAATTGACAAGCGCAACTATTTTGTAATTTTAGATAGTTTACTAATCAACCACCAGACTGTTGCAACTATTCAATCAAAATAGAATATTATATGTATGTACCCTTTCACAAACTGAACGACAGAACCAAGAGTTGTATTTCTTCCTCAAGTGACATTATTTTTTTATATATTGTGTCATTTTGGACATAATGAAATACGAAATTTTGGCTATTGCTATCCACTTTGTCTCATCCATTTTATATTCTAAGTCATTCTATTCTTCTCTAATGCATGAGTGAAGTATAAGAAATATTCTTTTGTAACATACTATTGAAAGATACTCTTGGTGTGTTAGTGCAAATCATATCAAGGTTTTCCAAAGTACCTTGAAAGGGATTTGTTGTTCATCCCATTTGAATCCGATTTGTGGGGTGAATCGACCCTAAAGTGTTTGAATTTGTTGGTGACAATTGATGCAAGACTTTAATAATGAAGTTGTTGATGAAGATTATAGGAAGCAAATTCCAAAGTATGTTGTTACACTAGTCTTTAGGTTCGATTATCCACCACCAATCAGATGCAAATGGGATGAACAGTGAATCCGCTTCAGGGTACTTTGGAAAACCTTGATATGTTTTTTGCAGTCATTGATTGAATATAAAATTGAACCTAAAGAGTATTTGGAATCCTTGAAGTGAATTTCACATTCACATCAATTTTATCGATCAATGATAGTTTACAAAATAAAGTTCCTTCATTTACTCTCGTGCACTAGAGAAAAGAAGAAATGACTCAAAAATATTTTTGACAGAAATTTGATTCATGTAACATCAAAATTGTGTTCACCTTTCTGCCTCTAAAGTGTCTCTATTTATAGAGAAACTCATATCAATTAGTGAAAGAAAACAACTCTTTAAAAAGTTTATAATCCTTGGTAACTTAAAAGATACATTGATTTGAATTAAATCCAAACATTGCAACCAATTGACCAAGTGGTACATTAAGTTATTTAATTTTGCTACATTAATATAGCTATTAGAGAATTCCAAATATATTTTGGAAATTTCCCTCACAACCCCCCACCATTTTCGAAATATATCTAAATCCATTATTTCAAAAATCTCATGGTTTCAGATAAAGGTTATTGGGGTGAAGTCATGCTAACTTCATGTTATTTGTTAAATAGAGTTCCTAATAAAAGGGAGAAGATAACCCATATGAAATCTCAAAGAAAAGAAAACCCCATCTTAACTATATGAAAGTTTAGGGTTGTAGAGCAATTGTTAAGGTTTTTGAACCAAAAAGAAAGAAATAGGGAGAAAGAGGAATTGAAAGTGTATTTATGGGTTATGCTGAAAATAGCAAGGGATATAGATTCATGGTTATTGCATCTAATGACTCATATCCTAATGAGCCAAGCGATGCAATTTTTCAAAAAAATATATTTAACTCAATTCCACATCCCAAGGAAATTGTTCGTTCTATTGTACAAAGTCTAGAAAACAATGTATATAATAATGATACTTTGACATGTTCATAACCTAGAAGAAGTAAAAGAGCCAGAAAAGAGAAAAGTTATGGACTAGACTTCTTTATGTTCCTTGTAGAAGGTATAAATGATTCCATTAACAGTTATGAACCAATTTGCTATAATTTAAAGAGTGACCCAGACACATATGAAGAGGCAATAAAGTATCAAAACTCTGCCTTTTGGAAAGAAGCCATCCAAGAAGAAATGGACTCAATTTTGGGGAACAAAACTTGGAAACTAGTAGATCTCCCACCTGGAACCAAACCAATAGGTTGTAAATGGATCTTTAAGAAGAAAATTAAAGTTGACAGTACCATTGATAAATTCAAAGCTATACTTGTTGCAAAATGGTTTACACAAAAAGAAGGTATCAACTATTTTGATACTTATGCGCGTGTTGCTTGAATTGCATCCATAAGAGTATTTTTAGCACTAGCTTCTATCTATAAGTTTGTAATCCATCAAATGGATGTTAAAACTGTTTTCCTAAACAGAGAGTTCGATGAAAGTGTATATGAAACAATTTGAAGGATTTGTCATCAAAGGACAAGAACATAAAGTGTGTAAATTGACTAAATCTTTATATGAGTTAAAACAAGCACTCAAACAATGGTACCAAAAGTTTGATCAAGTTGTGTTTTCTAATGGATACAAAATAAATGAATCTGACAAGTGTATTTATAGTAATTTTCACAATGGAAATGGTGTTATGATTTGTTTGTATGTGGATTATAACAACCCGACCTTTACCGTTATCGGCACTCTTAATCACGACATTCTTGCCCCCTTCCTCTTCGTAGGAAATAACGAGTTTTTGTCTTTTGTGGGAATCGGTAGTGGCAATGTGTGGATGGCGGTACTTATCCCCAGGTACCGAATTCGATTCTCATAGAAGACAAAAACTCGTTATTTCCTACGAAGAGGAAGGGGGCGAGAATGTCATGATTAATAGTGCCGATAACGGTAAGGGTCGGGCTGTTACAAAAAAATGCGCCTTTTTTTGTAACAGCACATCCCTTACTGTTACTGGCACTGTTAATCACGGCCTTCTTGCCCCTTCCTCTCCGTCAGAAATAACGAGTTTTTGGCTCAATCGATAGTGGGAATGTGTAGACGGCGATACTTATCCCCTAGGTACCGGGTTCGATTCCCATGGAAGTCAAAAACTCGTTATTTCCTACGGAGAGGAAGGGGGCGAGAAGGTCGTGATTAGCAGTGCCAGTAACGGTAAGGGCTGAGCTGTTACATGGATGATATGTTAATCTTTGGGACCAATATAGATGAGGTAGAAAAAACTAAAACTTTCTTATCAAAAAATTTTGATATGAAAGATTTAGGTGAAGCAAATGTATTTTAGGAATTAAAATCATAAGAGGTGGTATAAATATTGGTTTGTCCAAATCTCACTATATTGAGAAAATGCTAAAGAAATTTGATCAATTTAATTACAAATTTGTTTCTACCTCATTTTATTAAAATGTTAGTTTACAACTACATAAAGGATGTCATGTGGCACAACTAGATTATTCAAAGGTAATCAGATGTTTGATGTATGCCATGAATTGCACCAGACCTAATACATCATATGTTGTTGATAGATTAAGTCGGTATATAAGCAATCTAAGTAAAGAACATTGTCATGTTGTTAATAGAGTATTAAAATATTTGAAAGGAACAATTAACTATAGTTTAATCTATAGTGGATATTCTTCAGTTTTGGAAGAATATACATATGTCAGTCGGGTAACTTATGTTGAGGATCATACTTGTACAAGTGGATGGATCTTCAACCTAGGTGGAGGTGCAGTTTCTTGGGGATCAAAGAAATAAACTCGCATTGTCGACTCCACCATGGATGCATAGTTCATTGCCCTAACTGCAGGTAGTAAAGAGGTTGAATAGCTAAGAAATTTATTGTATGAGATACCAATTTGACCAAAGCCAATGGCACTAGTATCCATACATTGTGATAGTCAATCCACACTATCCAAATCATATAGCCAAGTGTATAATGGAAAATCTAGACATATTGGTTTAAGGCATAACTATGTAAAGGATTTAATTTTAAATGGAGTAATCTCCATAGTGTTTGTAAGAATTGAAAAAAATCTTGTAGATCCTTTGACGAAAGGGCTGACAAAGGACATAGTGTTGAAGACATCATTGGGGATGAGACTCAAGCCTATATCTAATTAATCATCAATGGTGGAAAATCAACTCACACTTGAGTAACATCAAGTCTTGAGTTCAATGATGGAAGTATATTATTTAAGTGATTACAAGTACTTGAATATAGATATATCTCAAAGGTTAAAAGTACTTGGGCCATAAAAATAAATTTGGAAGGTTGAGTTTTACTCTTAATAGACATATAACATGAATTTGCTGTAATACATAGTATGAATGTATTTCTGGTACAGTCTACCTATGTGAGCATGAAGTGAGACCGTTTCAAAGAGTTAAAGGGCTTGACTCTTAAATTCTCATCAAAAGGGTACACGACACAAGACCTTATCAAATGTGTCATCTTTATAATTATTTTGATAGTATCGAGATTTCATCTGTAAGTTGTGCACAGTTGTTCTAATGAATAACTGGTTCAAAGTTTGTCTATCAATCTATTCGGGATAAGTGAAATCGTGAAATCCATAACTTCTAAGTAGTGGTTCAAGTCGTAAGATACTATTACCTGAACCATGATATTTCCAAAATTTTGGGACTAATTATATTTTGAAAATGGTGGGGATTATGAGATATTTCCAAAATATTGGTGAATATGTTATGTAAAAACGTTTTTAATTGACATGATAGAGTTGTTGGCTCAGTCCATGCGCGAAAAAAAGATATTGATCAACCACCAGACTGTTGCAACTATTCAATCAAAATATGAACGTTATTTGTATATACCATTTCACAAACTGAATGACAGAACCAAGAGTTGTATCTATTTCTCAAGTGACATTATTTTTCTATGAATTGTGTCATTTGACTATTGCTATCCACTTTGTCTCATCCATTTTATATTTTAAGTCATCCTATTCTTCTCTAATGCATGAGTGAAATATAAGAAATGTTCTTTTGTAACATACTATTGAAAGATACTCTTGGTGTATTAGTGCAAATCATATCAAAGTTTTCAAAAGTACCCTGAAGGGGATTCGTTGTTCATCCCATTTGAATACGATTGGTGGTGACGAATCGAATCTAAAGGTTAGTTTAACAACACGCTTTGGAATTTGCAACATATAATTTTTATCAACAACTTCATTATTAAAGTCTTGTAGCAATTGTCATCAACAGATTCAAAAGTTTTTCCAATCCCACAATCAATTTACATTAAGCATGGTACAACAAGAGTTGGTGTGTCAAGTCCCACATTTTTCAACACACCATGTATGTACAACTCATAAAATTGAAAGAGTTTAAAGGTAGGGCATTAAAAGGGTAAAATTGTTTTATAATATCGTTCAATCATAATCATTCAATTTGTCATATCATATTAAACAATTTTGAAAGCAATAGTAGTTATTTAATGCTTTGTTGATGTGGTAAGCTATTATTGATTGTTAGTATAAAATAATTTTATACTAACAATGCATCTTTTTATAGGGTTAATCCTTATTTTGGTCCTTCTAATATATGTGGATTCTAATTTTAGTTTCCATAAAAAAAGTTTACGTTCCATCCTTGTAATATTATATTCTTTACTTTTAATTCATTATTTAATTATGCTCATGTGAATATGCTGATGTGGCACATTGATAATTCTTTTATGATGCAAAAGGGTATTTTTATTTGGTATAACTAAAATAAAATTTTGATTTTTGAATTTTTTTCCATTCAATATGGATTTTAATTGCATATTCAATCGCACACAAACAACAAAAATTCATTATCGTTTGTTCACCTTCGTCGTCGCTATTCGTTCATTTAGTTGCCAGGAAGATGGTTTGTCGTTTATTCACCTTCACCATCACCATCGACCACCTTCAGTGTCATTCGCTCATCGTCGTTTGTTCAATTGCACAGGAAGATGGTCATTTTCATTCGTTGTTATGAGATTTAGGGATTTAATGACACTGTGTTGTAATGTGTAGAATAGGAGAACAATAACAATTCACTGTGGTTCATTCACTTTTATCGTCGACCACCTTCGTTGTTGTTCATTCATCGCCATTAGATTAACTGCACTCAAAGAAGATTGTTTCTTATTCGTTGTTATGCAATTTAGGGATTTTGACGACAAAATGTTGTAATGTGAAAAAGAGGGGAAAAGCAATAGAATACCTAAACCTCTTTTCATTTTTGACAAGAATGTAAACCTCTTATAATTCTTCACTTTAAAATTAAGTTTTAATTTTAACCAATGAAATTAGTTGTGTTTTTAAACTATATTTATTAATTTTAATGCCATATAGAATTAAAATAAATATAAAATAATAAAAATAATTTAACTCAACATGTCAAATCTACAAATCCACATGGACATAGTTAGATGAAGAACAAAGGTGAGAATATAATATGATGAATTTTTCTTTTACACTGACTACAACCAAAATCTACCAATATTACCAAAACCAAGATAAGAATTAACTGAAAATTCTATTAGAACCAAACATAAAAAATTAAGTGACAAATAGACATTGGTGGATCTTGCACAAAATATTGAGGGGAGTCGGAGAACGACAAGTATTAACTAAAATATTATAATTGAAATTCATAAAAGTCATATAGTTTTTTTTTTAAAGTTTCACACAACTCATACATATGCGACAAGTTGAATATGTTTAAATTCAAATCTCACAAGTTTTACAATTTTCACAAGTCACACAATTTTCCCAATTCACACAAGTTTTTAGAATTTCACACAATTCAATCAAATAAAATATATCCACTTTACGATTTGCATCTATGTCGAAAACTTTCTTCTTAAAAAATGCATCAATTTTCTTATGTTTAAACATCGTGTCACTCCTAAAAAATAAACAAATTAATTAAAACAATTTACAATTAACAAATAGTATCATACTATATCATATACCAACGGTTAACATGTAAAAGTTTGTTAATAGGTAGTAGTTGAGTTGCTAACTAGGGTGTTAGAATTTGTTTTTCAAGATTAGTTAGCTTATCATATTAGGTAGTTTATCTATATATAGATCTTGTTGTATTAATTTTATTATATTTTATCACTATAAATTTTAATAAATGTATACCTCATTTTTATTTATCTCTTCAATTGCATAATTTCTAGTATAATTAGCGACTTGGATTGTGATTTAAGAATAATTGAATAATCTCTTTACATCTTGGTAAAGATAAGAAGATTATTGTTGGGTCTTTGTTTTTGTATTGTATTAGAAAAATTATTTAAGTAGAAGAGAAAAAGAGTAAGAATCTAAAAAATATAAGAAGCAAATTGAGATAGACTGGGATCAAGACTAATCTAGGGATCAAGAGATAGTCTGAGGATCAAGACCAAGCGATGGCAGGGATTGTCGTTGCTATTGAGAGGGAGTGTAGAGAGCAAATTGAATACAGGGGAGGTGAGAGGTGATGTCAGTTTCTCAAGACCATAAGATTTGAGGATATTTTAATAATTTATCACTGTTATTTAAATAATCTATTGTTATTATTTATAAAAAAAATTTAAAAACTACATGGGATGCCGTGATCCCTTCCGAGAAAATTTGCCACTGAAAATAGATTTGTATCAAATTATATATCATGCATGAATTTATCCTTGGTTGTGATGGTTACTTTCGTCGTCGTCGTGACCGATACTCTGACCGTGAAGAAGACATCCTAATAATATTGCATCTAGAGTTGAAAATAGGCGATACTTCGCCATTAGAAATCAAAGGAATTCTAAAGAGACGACATTGTACTAGTTGATAACGAGTCGTCATGATCCCACCAATTTTAGCCCTAATTTTAAGATTCAAATCCACAGCCATGTCATTATAAATCCTCACACTTGTCTCCTCCTTATATTCACCAAGTTGTTTAGGTTTGAGATTGACCAAGTAACTCCCTTCAAACACTATAGGTCCAAGAAAAGTAGTATTTTTGTTCCCTTGATCAAAGGGTGCCAAATTCACCCTACCAAACTCATTATCTTTGTACCATGCAATTGCTGTGATGCTCCTATACTTTACTTTTCCATTGGAGTTTCTTAATCTAATGTTAACATTAAAATTGTAATATAAGGTATCGTTGCTTGTGAGGTTGAATTCCGTGAGGGAGACATTTGATACGTCGAACTTGACATGTAATGGAGAGTAGATGACAATCATGCAAAAGATGAAGGAAGATATTAAAATTGAAACAAGGGTGCAAGTGCAACATATTGAGAGTCTAGAACTCATGGTGAGGGTGATTTGTGATGATCTTTTTTAACCATGCATGTGTTATATGCATTTATAGAGGGCTGTGATTTAATAGTAATAAATAAATATGGTTAAAATGTATTTTTAATCCTCCAATTTTATAAAATCTATAATTTTGGTCAATTTATTTTTTCATGCAATTTTATTCCTCTATTTTCAAAATTATTGAAGTTTTACCCCTTTCTGAATTTGAATTGCAATTTAGTGACGTGGCAATTATTTTAATCATGCATACATGTTGATATGTAATTTAAATTTAATTTTAAATTAAATACTACTACTTTAACAAAAAAAATCTTTTAAAATTTCACTTTTTGTGTTTAAAAATTTCAAAGAATTAAAAAAAATTAACCTTTTTATGGTTTCAGAAATTCCTGAAAATTAAAAAGAAACATTTTTTAATTAATTTTTCTTTTTTATAAATATCTGAAAGTGTTCCACATTAATCATAAATATTTTATCAAAATTAATTTTTTGGAATAAATAAAATTTGAAAAAATTTACTTATTTTTTTCAGAATTTTTTAAAACAAATAAACAATTTTAATTTTCATAATTTCAATTTTTTTAAAAGAAGTTTTTTTTCAGAAATTTTTAATTTAAAAAAATTATTAAAATGATATTATTTAATTTAAAATTAAATTTGAATTTCAAATCATCATGTACACGTCATCAAGTTGCAACTCAAATTAATAAAGGAGAGACTAAATACCTATAATCAAAAACAAAATGACTAAATATCGATAATTTTAAGAATAAAGGATCGAAATTGAAGATTTGACGGAATATATGTACAAAACTGTATTTTAATCTAAATATATTTAGATACTTTAGATCATTGAAAATTAAAATTTTGATTTAGACTCAATTACATTTAATATATTGTAGATCTTTGTGAATTAAAATTACGTGATTTGGGAGTCAATTAGCATGATTTAAAAGATTTGAGAGGCCAAACCGTTAATTAAAATTAGCATGGGTGTATAATTAATTCATTATAAATCAATAAATGTAATTATTGGGAGAGTTCAGGGAGATTTAAATCGAAGAGATCACAGTCTTTTTAAATATATTTATTTTAAGAATGGAAGGGAGGATAAAGGGATGACACATAATAATTATAAAAGTCAAAACAGAATCTTGTAAAAAAAAAGTCAATATAAAATAAAATTATAAAATTATGAACAAGATGTCAAGGTATAGAGCGTAAGAGACTCGGGTAAGAGACTAAGAGTGAGAATAAGTTGGATTGAGTTAGACTTTAAAATTTGAGTTTGTCAAAAAATTCAAAACTTAAGTCTGACATGTGGCCCGTTGTAAACTTACTTTTTAGACCTTAGTCTGACCTTGATAGAAGTCTGATATGATTTGTTAGTCTACTTAGAAGTCTATTTTATTTTAACATTTTTGAATAAGTAATAAAGCATATCTTTAAATAGATTAACGAGTTAATATGTCCATAAAATTAACTTCTATTTTAATATTTAATATGACATTTTGAAAAATATGACTTTATATACATCCTACTTCAATTCTATTTTATAATAATACATTTAAATGTGTTAAAAAACTAAAGTAGATTAATACGGTGAATTACTAAAAGTTGAATATCTAACAAAAAGATAAAAATATAATATAAGAATTATACTAGTAAAATAAAATATTATTTATATTTATTTAAATAGATCGGCTTGATAGGCCTAAAATCTTATTATATGACATGTAATATGACTTTTTTTTTAACTAAATAGACTATTTTTAAGAAGATTTGGTTTTGTTTATTTAAAAGAAAAGTTTGACTTGACCTGACTAGGCCGTAGGCCCCTGTCGATCGGTCTGACCAATTTTCATCCCTAATAGAGGAAAACTATGTGTTTTTTTTATTGTGAAACAATGTATATGAGCTTTTTTTTTTATGATAACATATGGGCGACTTCTGAATAGAATTTTTTTTTGTTTTATATAAAGATGATAAATCTCGCGAGAAATTACAAAATCAAATGAATATTCGAAGGTATGTATCACCTTGAAATGTCATCAAGAAATAATCTATTGAGGTCTCTAGGAGGGGACTCCATAGTACATAAGTCAAAAGAATTTAAAGAAAAACTAAAATTTGCTAGTCAATCCATTGATCGATTTCCTTCCTACCAAATATAGTTAATTTGAACCTGCCAATCCAGGTTCATTAGCTCACGAATGCGATAAATTAAGATTGAGTTTGCTCCATTTATATTGCAATTTTCTGTCATTGTGTCAACAAGATTCTTTAAACTACTTTCCACTTGAAGATGTGTGATCTCGTGACGGCGAGTGAGATCCATACCTATGTACCAATAGAATTTTAAGTAATGAGATTAATAACATGATAAAATATATCTCAATACAAATTCAGGGATATATTACATGTATTTTTAGCAAATTCTTGATACAAAATGGTAGATAGTTTTAATATGAATTCATATATCTTTTGTTTTGTCTATAATAAACTATTTTTATTACAAAAATATATCCATCCATTTAAATTGATAAAAATGACATGGATCGATAACAATATAATTCAAAGTTGATAAAAATAAAAGAATAAATATGCAAATAAACTCACAATATTTAAGTTAATAATAAAAAAACGACAAAATATCTAGTGACAAAGCCTACAAATATGACAAACTTGAAATGTTTCGAATATCCATG
Organism: Cicer yamashitae; assembly: GCA_037974755.1. NCBI lineage: Eukaryota > Viridiplantae > Streptophyta > Magnoliopsida > Fabales > Fabaceae > Cicer > Cicer yamashitae. The sequence continues at coordinate 53,073,145 of JBBPBQ010000002.1, read as the reverse complement.
TGTTGGGGAGTTTGGGAATGCGAGAGCAACAACGAGATAAATGTTTAGGATTCACAAAAGACTTTGACACTACTACATCTCTACCAAAAATCTTAAAACATTATGTATATGAATCACTATTTTTATATATTCAACATTTAATTCATTCTATGTAAACAAATGACTTAATCGCTCACATTTAAATCCCAACACCATGTCTCGAAGAGTTTTTGTTTTTATCGTTTTTAACTTTAGTATTATTGTTAGTTTCGGACTGGCAAATCGAAATCGACGTATATATTTTAATACTTAAAAGATTCTAATATTTAAAAAACACTTAAAGCACTAATCTAATACAATTAAATAATTTAAAATTTTAATTAATATAATTTATTTAAATAATACTTAAAAAAACCCACGTGGTTCATATAAAAATCCCCTTTTGTTTTGTCTATAATAAACTTTTTTTTATTACAAAAATATATTCGATCATTTAAATTGGTAAACATGACATCGATCGATAACAATACAATTCAAAGTTGATAAAATAAAAGAATAAATATACGAATAAACTCATAATATTTAAGTTAATAGTAAAAAAACGACAAAATGTCTTGTGACAAAATCTATAAATATGACAAACCTGAAATGTTTGAAATATCTAGTTTAAAAATGCGAGAGCAACAATAAAATAAACGTTCAAGATCCACAAGAAATTTTGACACTACTACATCTCTACCAAAAACCTTAAAATATTATGTATATTAATCACCATTTTTATATATTAAATATTTAATTCATTATATATAAATGTACGACTTAACTACTTACATTTAAATTCTAACACCATGTCTCTAAGAGTTTCTGTTTGTATCGTTTTTAACTTTAGTATTATTGTTAGTTGCAGATGGACAAATCGGAATAAGCGTATATGTTTTAATACTTAAAGATTCAATATGTTAAAAAAATTTAAAGCACTAACCTAATACAATTAAATAATTTAAAATTTTAATTAATATAATTTATTGAAATATTACTTTAAAAAAACTCACGTGGTTCATATAAAAATCCCCTTCTCTCCTGCCATTAAAACTATAACAAATTTAAGCCTAATTAATCACGTGTTAGTAAAAAAAAAATTGTATCTTAGAAGAATGAGTGTGATAAAAATATCCACGCGAAGAAAGTAGCGATTGTAAGAAAACACAGCATGCAACAGTCACACAATTGGAACGTGAGAAACACGTAGGACTAGAAGCGAGTAGTGACCCTTCCTTTTATATTGAAAAAAGAACAAAAACATTAAAAAATGCTAAAACAAAAAGACATGATTTTTAACGGATATTTGGTGAAAGGATTCAAACGTGTGGTAACGATGAAATCACTTACCCTTTGCCATTGCCATTGCCTTGTCCTTCGCCAAAGTGAGACTTGGTCACTGCATTTTTTCTCCAATCATATCTTATGCCATCTTATACTCTTTTCATTTGAACACTTCATTCATCACATTATTTGCTTATACTAGATATTCTGTATACAAAGATTGAGTTTTTCACATTATTTGCTTCTGTGGGTCCCTTACTATACTATCCTCAATCTTTTTTTCTTTAATATCTTACTTTAATTCCTCTTTTTCTTTTTTGTACTAATTAATATTCCTAGAGTTTTGCCTCCTTTTATTCTATCATTGCTCTCTTTAACTAATTTCATTTGGGTTCTTGTGATGAGTTTCTTCTTGTTTGGCTATTATTAGTTAATTTTAAGCTAAAAAGATTGATTTTTGACAAATGGGGTGTCTTTGAATCTTTCTCATTTTACATGTGTTCCTCCTCCTTGTTAATAATGTACAATCACAAATATTGTTTCTTGGAAGCTGGTTAATGTTGAATATGTGTTGCCTCATGAATTGCTTCTTGAATATTAATTGATTTATTTTTAAAGGAATTCATTCATGGCTAATTAGAAACTTGTTTCTCTCATGAAGATTTGAAGTATTGGCAATTTTTTGTGAAAGGAATGGAAACTATGTTTGCAAAAGATAACAAGTTTTTTGTGAGTGGATAGAGTGTGGAAAAGGGAGTAATTAATATGAAGGGAGCAATTGATGAAGGAAAAGAGATAAGTCCAATGTTTCCAAGGTTGCATGTTAAAGATGCTGAGAAAGGAGGTCCAAAAGCACCTCCAAGGAATAAAATGGCTCTCTATGAACAATTCAGCATCCCTTCATCAGGACATGGATCAGGAGGATCCTTGTTTTCTCTCCCTCTAAGAAATTGCACACTTCCCACAACATCAACCCATGTAAGAGTTTTTTAAATTTTACCTTTTTATGAGACTCTTCTTTCACTTATTTTCATAGATAGAATGCAACTCACTTTGTTTTTCCAACACTTTCCATTTGATAAGCTAATGACAGTTTGTCTGGAGTAGGCACTTGCGAGACTGTTTGAGATAGTAAATGAAAACAGTTTATGATATGTCCATAATTTCTCCTAAACAACTTATAACTTATGTAAAAAGAGTTTGACTTACTTTATGTTATCTTTTGTTACCGAAGTACCTTATACATAAGTACTTATATGATAGGTGTTTATGCTATAAGCACTTAATTAAGTTATTTATTCAAACAAGACCCGAAAATATTATACTTTTGGTCGAAGTTTTAAGTTTGATAGGCATTAAGTTGCATGGAATGACATTGTCACTATAAGAAAATACATATCTTTTTTATGTATGTTTGTATAGTAAACTCATATTTTTGTCTTAACCCTTCGGATTCCTAGGGAAAGGGGCCTTGGTAATATGGAGATAGGACGAGAGGTAAGTAAAGTTTAGCTAAGGAGATTGGCCAGGAAGTAAGTAAAGTTTAGTCAAAAAATTATTTATTTCAGGATTCAAACTCGGGTATAGTAAACTCTTATGTGAATGACTTGACCTATCACTTTATAATCATTTTAATTATGATGTTTATAATGTGTTGCAGCTTGGTTGCAGTACTCAAAGCATCAAGTTCTGCAGCTCCAATGCATCTTCTATTCTATCTGACAAAACTCAAGCCTATAATTCCAGAAAGATCAATTCAACCAAGTTGATGGCGACTCGTGATTTCGAACACAAGAAACCTGCAAAACAAATTACCAAAGATAATTTCATCAGTAGTAAGAATTCTCTGAAAACAATTGATGGTGAAGAAGCTGTTTTTATAACTCCTGGTTCTGTTCATGTGAAAAGTTCATGTTGTGGCCTCATAATCCAAAACGACGAAGCGAAACTTGCTCGCGAAAATTTGAGTTGTTCGCTTAAAAATCTAAATTCATTTAGAAAAGTGATGAATTCAAATGGAGCCATAGAACTGAAATCAGCACAATGTAGGAAGATTCAAATGGAAGAACATAAAAATGCAAGTCAAATTGATCAGAAGGAAGAGGAAGCAACTCCTCTCTCATTAAATGGTTTTGATGGCATGACAAATGCATCATCAAACTCATTGGTTAAGGATACAGATTCCAAACCAATGAAGAAAGAACATAGATCTATGAAGGAAGAAACTAAAAATATTTCAATAGATAGTTTGAAAACATTGCAAGGTAGCAATGGTAATAGACATGAAGATCATGCAGGTTTTGTAGACAAAATCAAATTAAAGGATCATTGCATAGAGAAACCAGCAATGAGTGATGTCGAAAGAATTTCGGGTGAGTTAGAAATCGGTAGAAGGTTCTTCCTTGGCGGCAAGAGAGAGAGGAGTAAAGATGAGGAGACTGATAGAAATTATGATGCATTGAATAAACCAAGATCAGAATGTAGATTTGGTATGGATATCTCCCCTGATGATGTTGTTGGACTTATAGGTGATAAGCAATTTTGGAACACAAGAAAAACTATCATCAAGTAAGTTTTTCTGTTTAGTATTATGTGTTCATGATTTGGACTTTCTCTCTTTTTTGTTAAACTAATTAAATTTACTTGACATCTGAACTGTGCTGAATTTAATGTTTTTTTAACATATTACAAACCTCTAAGTTTCTGAAAACTCCAGTTCATGGTTTTTCATGTGATAATTTGTGTTCTTCTCTTTCTCAATTCTTAGGCACTATTTGGATAAACATCTTAACTAAGCCTTTATAGCATTAGAGCTTATCATATATTGTTTGTGTATGAATAAGTTCTTTCTATAATAAATGATGAAATAAAACCAAACTATTTTTGTATAAGCTATAAGTTGTATTCATAAGTCATTCTGAAATTCTTATGAAATAAGCTGCTTGTCGACATGTTGTAAACTATTTCTATATGTTCGCTCAAACAGTCTCACAAATGCTTCAACCAGTATTTCACACATTCAATATTTTTTTTCAAATGTCTGAGTTTTTCTCCCTATTGACATAACACTAACATCGCTACATTCAGTCAACAGAGAATATTCCTCATGCAAGTGTTTGAGTTACATAGACTTATAAAGGTAATTCACATACTATATATTATCAACTGTTATTTCTTCTCTTGAATATATGTGTTGCTTTCAAATTAAAAGTGATTAAACCATATCTTATAAAAACAGGTGCAAAGATTAATTGCAGGGTCACCTCATCTATTATTTGAAGACAATAACCTTGTACTCAACAAGTCACCAATAATAACATCCTCTCCCAAGAAACTCGATGACAAGTCCGAAAAAGCCGCGACTTCCGACGACATTAAAAACAATGTTGTTGGAAATACTCACCTTCCTTGTGTCAACAACATAACCAAAGAACATAATCATCTCCCAAATTATGTGACTCATCATTTAGGAAACCTTGCATTAGCCTCTAGTGATATAAAAAACTCAAATTCCAAACAATCACCAAACATTGTCTACCCTCCTCCACCAGCAAATCAATGGTTAGTTCCTGTCATGTCACCATCTGAAGGACTTGTATACAAGCCAATCATTGGACCATGTCCTCCGAATTCAAGCCTCGTGGCACCGTTATTCGGCGCCTGCAGTTCACTAAGCCTGAATCCAGGAAACAAGGATGTTTTAGATCAATCTCTTAGTACAAATTGTCATCAAAAAGTTGGAATCTTTTCTAGTTCATCATTTCCACAATTGTTACCAACATCATTCATGCATAGATCTATATCAGCTTCAGCTATTGAACAAATGGAGCAATCTAATTATGGTACTAAAAATCACCAATCAAATGCAGAATTCATGTATCAAACACCATCATCTAACATGTCAACTCAGATAAGCCAAGTAATGTCAAGAAATATTTCAAATTATCAATCATATGAAGATAATAAAGAATTACAAATAAGTACAGCTAGTAGTCCATCTAAGAGAATGAAAGGAGTTGATGAACTTCCTTTGTTTCCGGTTGCGCCGACGCTTTGGCCATCATCGGATCGTGTTGAAAACCAATCAAGAGTAATCAAAGCTCTTCCTCATAATGCAAAATCAGCAAGTGAATCAGCAGCCAGGATATTCAAATCAATACAAGAAGAAAGGAAATTTTTGTAGCTAGTATTATTCATAATATATGTTTAATAAGGCAAGATATTATTAATTTCATACTATATATACCCTGACACTAACAATGTATATTTATACTCTATAGATTGGTAACAATACTTGAGCCTTTTCGAGAAGATGGAACAGGATTGTAAATTCAAATGCCATTAACAATAAGTTCATGTATCAACCATTGTGAACAGCCAAATTTTGGGTCTTATTCAAATAAAGTTCATTTCATTTTCATGCAAATTTTATAGGGTCAAAGTTAGGTACATTTTCTTATTAATCTACTATCTATCTATCTAAAAAAACAAACATTGCTTTGATTATCCAAAAATACCCTCACTTTCTCCCACTTTCTTTTCTTTTAATAACGACACATCATCACATTTTCATCTTTTTGTCCAAATTTATAATTTTGTCTTCATTCATTTCAAAATTCAAATTTTCTTTCGATCACCACTCTCTTTGTTCCTTATTTTTCTCAGTACTCTCTTTCTTTAATATGGAATATATTTCATATTTGGAGATCATCAATCAATCTATCAAACTAAAATGTTGACTTTACTAATAACTTTTGAGAAATGAAAGATTTATTTATCATATTAGAAGTATATCTACTATCTATCTAAAATAAACGCATTATCTTGATAATTCTAAAATACCCCAAATTTTTTTATTTTAAGCTTCTATTTTAAACAAATGTTAGTTGATAATGTTTTCGTTGTCACAATTTGTTAAGATTTGTGAAAAAAAAAGTTTGATCTTTTTGTTCTTTTTAAATATTTCATTTTTAACTAATAACTTTTGTTTGTCATTTTTTAAGATTCTATTTTTTTAAACAAATTTTAGTTAATAATGTATTTATGTTACTATTTGTTAAGATTTGTGAGAAAAAAATTGATTCTTTTATTCTTCATGTAACCACAAGTACTATAACAAAATTACAAAATTATAATTTTTCTTCCTTGCAACATTTTTATTCTCAAAATCAAATTTTAGATATATTTTTAAATTTTTATACTTATTTAAGAAATAAGATTTGTGAATGAATCATTTGCTACTGATTTTTTTAATTATGAAAAAGTTGCATTTTTTGCCTAATCATTTAGTTTACAAATTGGTTATGTTAATGTTGCTATTTTGGTAATTTATTGTGTATGCATTTCAAATTTAATTTACTCATTCTTTTGAATTTAGTGTTGCCAAGTTATGCACACGATGTGTTTGACAAACCAAGGAGGTTTAAACAATCACATTCAACTTTGATATTTTTAATTTTATTTTTTAAATAAACACTTTTTATGTTTCTTATGCTTTATCATACTTCATTTGCTAATTAACAAATAAAATAAAATATGTAAACTTTTTTTTTATTACTCCATAATCAATAATCTTCAATTTGAAAACAAATTCATGAGTAAAAATAATTGACAACAAAATTCATACAAATTTTTTAAAGGGTCAAAGATACATGTATGTTATGTTTTATTTTTTTTTTATATCTAATTATTTTTCTTACCATTTAAAACCTATATATATATGACATGATTTGACATAGTCCAAGTATTAAATAATAAACAAATGGATTTACTTTTCGACCTCTATTATATAGAGGTTATACAAATCTATCATTACTAACTAGAAGCTACTCTAATGAAGAGTGTCGATCAAATTTGTTTTATAGTTATTCATGTTTTGTTATCCAATAGACAAAATTCATTGGAATCAATTTTTTTGAGAAAATCAACCTTAAAAAGCATAGTAGCTTAGTTCTATACCCATTGTTATGTATGTAAAGAAAAAAATAAAACCAAAAACTTACAAAATTTATTTTTCTTCTTAAAATTCAGGTAAGTGCGACAAAATTTCTTCAATTAATGTTCAAAATATATTTTTTTAAATGGTCCAATTGTATGTGTAGTACCATCTGACAATGAGCATTAATCTGATGCTTTGTTTTTTTTATATTTTAACAATAGTAAGAATATTAATTTATAATAGTATGATACTTAATATATTATAATGAGTGTTTAAGCTCTAACTCAATTGACAAATATTAATATTATTATATTAAACGTTTATTTTGTGTAAGTTAATTATTGTGAAATTTATCATCACTTCTAAAATAAAATAAAAATATATATAGATTATATATAGAACAACAAACTTATATATATAACAATTACGTTTAGAACAACAAACTACTCCAATTAGGATCATGTCACAATTCTTCAAACAACAAATCTCAGTGTAACCACACACCTACTATACAAATAATAATTTTAAAAAATGTAGCTTTTTCTTTTGTCAAACTTAACAACGACAATTTACTACTCTACTAATATCACTCACTTTTCACACACACATATATATATATATATAAAAGAACATAGGTACTATATATATAAGAACATAGGTACTAAAGATCGACTAAAATATTGTTGTTTAATATTCAAGAGTCGGTTCAACATGTTATGAGGCTTAAAGCAAAATTATTAGACGGGACTTTTTCAAATTTTAATAAATAAATTATTAATATTTTATTTAATAACTATAGTTTCTTTAACAGAATTAATGACATTTTCAAATTTATTTTCTCTATATTTTTTAAAAAATGAAATAAGTCATTTCAATTGTTCTACAACAACATCAAGAATTCATGTAAATTTTTCCATCTTTTAGTTGAAAAAGAGAATAGTGTGTATAAGTTATACCACTCCAATAACTCATGTTAACAATATGTTCATTACTTGTCTCATGATTTTTTAATTTATAACTAATATTTCTCTAAACAATATGCTCAATTTTTGTCTTATGATTTCTCAATTTATAAATAATATTTATCTCATCTCTACTACCTTCGTTAGTCAATTTACTTATAGTAATAAGAGTATTAAATAATTTACAACAAAAACAAAATGTTTCATTTAATTTATATAACATTTATATGTTTTAATTTTAAGAATATTAAAATGTGAAACTTTTTATTAAATAAAAAAAGATGTGAGTTGTTTTTATTAAATAAAATTTTGTTACAACTCATCTACATTATTAAAACCGTTTCTACATTATTAAAACCGTTGAGAGAGGTCGATCACTAGTTTCAAAACAGAATGATGTTTTGGATGAACTCAAGCCAAATTTCAATTATTATTTAACATCTAGTAAAGTGTATGAATTGCAATTTGAATTACAATTGGAGGCAATGTGCAATAGTGGAAGACTAGATCTCAACCTTTTTCAATTTTCTAAATACTTGTTAAAAAATCTCTTATATCCATAACTCCAAAATCTATCTTTCTACAAGAGAATACATAATTTATATTAGAAAGAACAGCTTTTATAAGGTTTAGTAGACAACTCAGACTCATATGGCATACCAACCATCTTATCTAATAAATGACTTGCAGAAAGAAATTTTTAAAATGAATTATGGTTGTTAGATATAGATGTATTATCAATGTTATATATAGTAGAATATATTATATTGATAAAAGTGCGAATATTATTAATTAAAATGTACAGTTGAAAAAAGGATATATTGAAAATTGAAAATACAATTGATTATGAGACAATTTATTTTCGCAAATAGCTCAATTATTATGGAATTGATAATTTTACATACAAAAAACAATTTTATAAGGTGATTTAGAACTAACGAGACTCTCTTTAAAATACAGGTTATTGAAAGATATCGATGACTCCAACCTTATTTCTACAAGCTAATTTTAACAAATCTTTTCAACCTTATTTCTACAAAGCTAATTTTTAAACTCTGCGTTTTATTTTCAACAAATCTTTTCAACCTTATTCACAAAATTCTATTTTATCCTATAATTCAGAATCTGTCTCTTATTTATCATGAAGAATTAACTTAGGGTAAGAATTGGATACAGCTAACCAATATTTGGAGTACTGTGTGTTTAGGTTTATTTAATTTTTAATTCTATATATTTATTTGTATTGCACAAATATATTTTTGTTATTTTTTGATGGAGTTATTGTTTTCTTTAAAATTTTAATCATGTATATATTATTATATTTATTTACTATCTTTAAATACTTGAAGAGTAGAGTGTCGATCCTTCATTATTTTTTAATAGTTTCAATTCATAATTTTACATAAGTTCTTGTTGATAAAAATCTCTAAATAACTATCATACATGAGACAATTGTCACTTATGAGATTAAGTTATCATATATATAACACAATTTTATTGATATAAATTTTAAAATAATTATTATACGTGAGAGAATTATCATTTATGAGATTGAAATATCATATATGAGATAAATTATTACTTATAAAAATTTCAAAATACTTATCATATACGGGATAAGTTGTCACTTATGAGATTTATCCGCTTCACTTTAGTTAACATATAATAGAGAAAATTATGCAATCATATTTATAAATCTTCATCCTCCATTGCTTTTAATTTTCCAAGCATATTCGTAGAGAGAATGTATAAATTCCGTAACATTCAAAAGAAAATGTTTCAATTTAATAAACTATAATATTATATTTTTATTCTCTTTGTATTTTCTAATTTTTCTTTAATTAAAATGAAATACTTATTTTTATTCTTTTAATCATAATTTATCTTAATAATATCAACCTTGATAAAAATAACAACAATGCACAACCCCTACAATAGCATTGGTATTTTATTACTACTTTCAATTATATAAATTATTAACTAAAATATACTTTAACTTCTCTAATATGATCGATTAACAAAATAATCTACCACGCGTCAACCCATGCGAATGCACGGGTCTTTTACTAATTTTCACTAAAAATAGAGTACAACCCTCACAAATTATTTGAAAAGTATGAAAACAAAACTGTATTTTTGTGAAGGAAATAATTAATTAAAATTACAAACTTCAATTTTATTGTGCTTTTATCCTCTTAAAAGATATTGTATTTCAAATTAAAAAAAGTAAAAAATAAAACATAGTGCCTTTATCCTCTTAACTTCAATATGAAAATAGAACATAGTGTATTTCAAATTAAAAAAAGTAAAAAATCAAACCTGACTGATATGGATGCAAAGATAAGGAATAATTCAATAACAAAATTCAGATGGAAAAGAAACAAGAGAACATACAAAAAGTAAAAAGGAATCGGAAGCAATGACTTAAAGTGTGAAAGTGAGAATAAAAGAAAGATTGCAAAAAGGGTAGGGTTGGGGGGG
>JBBPBQ010000002.1:53025721-53061920 GCA_037974755.1 Cicer yamashitae | reverse complement strand
TATATATATATTATTCATAAAGAAATTTAAAATTTGATTTCAAGTCATAATATGTGTGAGCAAAAAATATAACTATATATTATAATCTCAACTGGTTAACTATATATATGCATGTATTTAGAGACTCATTAATTTTTTTTAGTTTTGTTTATACCCATTGATTTATTTTCTTAAAAATTGGAGAGTTAAATAAAAAGAAAACATTTTAGAGTGAAACTTTTTTAAATGAGTTTACTGAGAAACTTTTTAAATGTTAGTACATGAATAAACTAAGATTAAAAGATTTAGCCAAAGAAAGACACTTATAATTACTTTTTACCTATCTTGGAAACTTTCAAGCAATTAAGTTTATTCCAAAAAAGCTCTAAAACATTAATTAAAAAGAGACTTTTGACGTGTCACTTTTCTGATTGTCTATAGTAAAAACAATATTAAGTTAGACGTTGCCATCATCGACACTAAAACGTTGAAGTAAAGGAAAAGAACAAATCCAACAATGAATTGGAAAGTTTGGTGGCCCCTTGAATAATTCTACTTTTACCATGTAATTTTAATATCTTCAAATTCAAATTATTCTACCTTGCAACTATAAAGAGGGAAAATTCTCAAAAAAGAAAAGAAAAGAAAAATCAAACATTGATCTTTATTTACACGATATTCTTTCTCTAGAAACTGCACCAATACCCATCAATAAGTACTTGTTTGAGATAAGTATAATAATTATGTACAATAATATAAATTAACTTTACACATATGTGTATGATATTATTATTATTTCTATTAACAGTTTATTTACTTTGTGATAAGATAATAAGTCAATGTATAATTATTGAACTATATACATAAATAATCAATACTAATAGATTGTACAAAAATTAATATCACTTCATTACAAAAAAGGAAACTCATGGCATATACTTATAGGCAATAAAAATTTAGTGTAGATGTGTAATAGATGTAGTCAAAGGTAAGGATTCTAAAACAACAGTTTGTAGGCCTCTAAAAAAAATAAAAATTTACTTAATAAAAAATCTCTAAAAAAATTTATAATTAATAAAAATAACTTATATTTTAATATTTTCAAATCTAAAAATAATAAAATATTTTTTAAGAGAAAAATAATAAAATTTATGTAAAACTAAAATTGTATCAATAAATGTTAAATTCATTAATTAAATTATATAAAATTGATTATATTAATTTAATAAATAATTTTTTATTCTAAAGTGTTTAAATTTTTTTAATAATTTTACTAAAATATTATTATAAGTTTTAAAGTGTCTGATATTTAAATTTGTCTTAGATCTCCTTATATAGGTCGATTCTATTGTGTAATTTTACATTTAAATGTTTAATAGACATACATTATTATTATAAATTATTTAATTTTTAAATTGATATCCGATGGAGCTCCTCAACTTTTGCATGTAAAACCGTCAATTTTAAAATTCAATTGATATCCGATAAATGTGTTATGTCAAAATACAAAACTAGTTTTTATTGAGATGCATATATTTTAAATCTATTTTATTTTATCTTGCACATGTTCATTATGCAATCACTATCACTGTCTCAAACTTCCGGAAGATCTCCAAAGGACAGGAAATTTTTTAGTGGTCCAAAGAAAATTTTAAATCATCAATTATTAAAAATGCGAGTTAACACACAAATATTAAAATTATTAGACTCAATATTATATATGTGATTGTAATCCAAAACATCACAATAATGTGTGGGCTTCTTTTCTATTTCATCCAAAAAAGTAAGTTAATTTTCATATTATTAATCATTTTACCATCTTCTTGTGGTGAATTTTCAACTATCAAAATATATATAGTTTTGGATCATCATTTTTTCTTTGGAAATTGTAAAATTTAGGTAATTTTTATTTTAAATTTATGAAGAAAGAAAAAATAAAATTGTCCTAACTTGTGATTCACTCATAGTAAATTCTAACTAACCTACACGTGGACCCAAAATAGGCCACAAAAATAGGCAAACCAATGAGACTTTAATTAATGGCCCGAAAATTAAACCGAACCCAAAAACAATAACAAAAAAGAAAAACCTACTTTCCTTAAAATAAAAAAATTAAATAAAAAAAAAACCTACTTTACCATGTTACTGTCTCTTTTCTATTGGCTCTCTCTCTCTCTCTGTTATGAACTTTCCCTTTAACTGAGGTTTCATTCTCTAACAAGCCAAAACTCATCACGTTTTAATACAGTGAGTGAGTGATGAATCGTGAGTGATATGAAAGAGTAATCTTAGAGAGAGAGAGAGAGAGTGTGTGTGTTTGCTGAGTTAGCATAGCACTATTCTCACTTCCATTGAAATCTGTCACAATTCAATCACCAAGGAAAGGAGAAAAAGTGTGAAGGAAGGAATCATCACAATCCACACACACCACTTTCTTCTACAAAACGTCTTTGTTTCAACTCAACTCTCTTTATATAACTCATCATCATTCATTGATGCTCTTTTCATGCTTACCCAGAAACACAGAACAAACAAAGTTTTTATTTTTTTTCACTGACCCTTTAATCTTTGAATCATGTCACACTTGTTTCTTTTGTTGGGGTGCTGAAATTTTCACTCTTTTGGTGTTTTTGATCTTTTCTTTTACATGGGCTTTTTATGTTTGATTAAATGTCCCAGTAAAGGAGGATAGATTAGAAGATACACTATCTGGTGAAAATTTGATTAGTGAGTATGATAGGTTTGTTTTGATCTGGTTTTGTCGTGGAAAGTTAGTTTTTTTAATGTGAACGAGGTTTTTTTTTTTTTGTTGAGATTTTGTTATGTTTGAAGTTACACAAGTAACAAGATCTTAGATTTGAATTTTGATTTGAAGAGAGTAGAGGGAGAGAAAAAAACAATGCAGCCTAGATTGGAGGAAGGAAAAGATCCTGCTGTCACTAGAGCCACACCTTCTAGACCCTTTCCATTGAGACTTTTGCGATTCTTCTTACTCTTTTTGGTTATTGGTGTTGGTGGTTCTTTTCTTAGCATGTATATGATTAGGCATTTTGGTATTCATAATGTGGCTTTTGTACAATCCTCATTTAAGCCTTGTTTTCAGAAGCCGGCAATTATTGAGAATTGGTTTAAGCCTCCATCTAGTTTGTTGCATACTATGAATGATGTTGAACTATTTTGGAGAGCTTCTTTTGTTCCAAGGATCAAAAGTTATCCTTTTAAAAGAACTCCTAAGATTGCATTCATGTTCTTGACTAAAGGACCTTTGCCAATGGCACCACTTTGGGAGAAGTTCTTTAATGGACATGAGAAGCTTTATTCTATTTATGTTCATTCACTGCCATCTTACAATGCTGATTTTTCGCTGTCGTCTGTTTTTTACCAGAGACAGATCCCAAGCCAGGTATGAGCTAATCATCCGGAAACTAGTATTACTTGTATGGTTTGCCATGTGTTGATTGATTTACATGTCTGTCGTTAAAATTTTATTTTTTTTAGTCTCAGCGATGCAAGTTTTTTGTTGGTGTTTCAATGTATCCATCACATGGTTATTTGTATTTTACGATACATGTGAGTAGTATCTTGATTTGATACTATACTGACACCAATTAATACAAATTTATAATGTGTATCTATCTGAAACTCATATTGAATCCCGGTTCATTAAACTTAGTGTAGTCAACTACTTTTTTTGACAACTTTGTTTAACCAACCACTTTTCTTTGTAATTTGATATATGACTTGAATCTTGAATTATGTTAGGTGCATACATGATAGTTTGTAATGTCACTTGTTTTTTACTTAAAAATGACATTTTTATTGGCAATATATCTTATGAAGTTACAATTCATAATAAGATTCGATTCATGATTTGAAAAAATATTTTCCCATTCACGATTTGAATCTCGATTTGATAATCATGATCCATCGTTTATGGAATTTTATGATGGGTGCTATTTTATTGTCCTATAAGTCATGATGAGATCCTATTCTTCTGTTTCATGTTATATATGTGCATTGTTTTTCATTTTTGATGATGTGATTGCTAGAACAAGAATAAGTTTTAGGTTGGACTTTTTTTTTCCAATAAATTTCTAATTAACTTCCTTATTCACAGGTGGCAGAGTGGGGAATGATGAGTATGTGCGATGCTGAAAGAAGACTTCTAGCCAATGCATTGCTTGACATCTCAAATGAATGGTTTGTCCTCCTATCCGAGTCCTGCATCCCTCTCCAGAACTTCAGCATCGTATACCGTTACTTATCGCGGTCAAGGTATAGCTTTATGGGTGCATTTGATGAGCCTGGTCCTTATGGAAGAGGACGGTACAACGAAAACATGGCACCTGAGATCAACATGAGCGACTGGCGTAAAGGATCTCAATGGTTTGAAATTAATCGAGAACTTGCGGTCAGAATAGTTGAAGACCATACTTACTATCCAAAGCTCAAAGAATTCTGCACACCACACAAATGCTATGTTGATGAACACTATTTCCAAACAATGTTAACCATTAACACTCCTCATCTTTTGGCTAATAGGAGCCTCACTTATGTGGATTGGTCAAGAGGCGGTGCTCACCCGGCTACCTTTGGAAAGAATGACATCAAAGAGGAATTCTTTAAGAAAATTTTGCAGGATCAGACATGTCTTTATAATAACCAGCCAACTTCACTTTGTTTCTTATTTGCTAGAAAGTTTGCACCTAATGCTTTGGAACCTCTTTTAGATATAGCACCGAAAGTTCTAGGAATATGAAATATTCATGACTTCTGCGTTGCAGCATCCTTGAAGGAGTGTCGTTTCGAGCCTATTAGTTAGCTATATCGGCTAACTCCATTTTGATTGTGCAATTCATTTTCTGCTATCCTTGTTTTGCGGAAATTTTGAGTTGCTCCTCCGGCATTTAGATGTGTAGGACATTGAATTTAAACCACATTTATACGTGTATTAGTCAAAATATAGACTAGCATTTTATTGGATTAATCAAATAAATATTTTAGAGCTTTTTTTGGAGTAAGTATTTCTGCCATTAAGACAGGTTATTTTTTCTGGACATTTTATGATGCCCTATAACCTACACTTTCCCAATATTCTGAGGCCTCCAGTTTATGGTCTTGGGTTTCTCTCCTTTGGCAGGTTCCATCTCTGTTACTTGGTTAGCCTTGCAACTAGAAAGCCAAGGCCAGAGTTATGAAGCTTACTCAGAAGTCAGAATTAGTCTTGCTTCCTATTGTCTGATATGCCTTTTGTCATATTCAATGATCGGCTAGTTCTACTTTGGACCACTGAAAAATTGTTCAAAATATCAACAACAGTTGATGTTGCCATTCAGAAGTAGAAACTCCTGGTTCTCTTTGTCCTGGTGACTAAGATAATGATCCGATAAGAGTTAGGATCATCTCCATCTATGTTTTATTTAGAGAGAGATAGACACAAAGAAGTTAAAAAAAAATTGTGTCTATCTCTCTCTAAATAGACCATAAATAGAGGAGGAAGAAATAGAGAGGATCTTACCTCACGTGATAGGTACCAGTTTGACAAAAATAAAGAAAAAATACATGAGTTGAACTTACTATTATATGTTTTTTCTTATTTTTGTCAAATGGACACCGATTAGGTCACTGTCTTATACAATACAACTTGAAGGACTACGAACTTTTACTTTTGAAGGCTAACGTTAGTCGTCGTTGAAGTTTCAAATGATTTTTAACTATTATCCCATGACGTAGAACTTACCATTATTACCATATATCAGACAAGTTAAAATCCATACCTACACACTCATGGGAGCATACAAAAGTTTGTATTTTAATTAGCATTGCACATTCAGTGGCCCAGAGAAAAAAATACTGAGACTAGAGTACTTGTTAGAATCTCATATAACTCACGGACAGGCATTTTTAGTTGCTAGAGTCTATTTTAAGGATCATCTGTTCCTTTACATGTTTTGATCAACCACAAGGGACAAGTATCACTAGATCAACTCTATCAATTACTTATCCTTACTCACACTGTCACTGATCTCACAAGTTAAACATATATATTTTTAAATAATAAAATATAAATACAAACATTTGAAACTTTCAATTTTAGAAAATCTTTAATTGATAGAAGTGATTTATAAATACCACAATATACATATTTGAACACTAGTAAAACAATACATGAAATATATATATATATATATATATATATATATATATATATATATATATATATATATATATATATATATATATGTGAATTGCTTACTAACTAGTTTAGATAGATAGGCAATCTCATTTAACTTTCAAGAACACTCCAAGAATTGAATTTGAAAGAAAAAAAAACACAGGTAAAAAATGGACATTAAAAATGAATAAGCAATATGAGCATTAAGTTTGATGGACAATTATATTTGAAACAAATCAGTTATAGAGAATAAGAAAAAATCAATAATAAATAGGGAAAGGCAATGTGTTTATTAAATTTAATGATGATACCACATGTTTAATGGAAGAAGAGAGTCTCTAGTGAAAGCTCTAATTACAACATTGGCTTGTAATAGACATTATTAACATTTATAATTCATCATGATATTTTCTCTGAACACCAGGTACATCCTGCTGAAGTTTTAAAAGATAACTAGAAGCTAAAGATGCATGAAGTGCAGCCCCATAAGGAAGTCCATCTTCATTGATTGTGAGATAAGGTGAGTGTAATGAGTCGAACTGGTTATTTGAGGCATTCTGCATTCCAAGCATGAAGAAGTAGCCAGGTATGACCTCTTGATAGAATGAAAAGTCTTCAGCTCCCATGGATGGTTGCATGACACTATCAACTTTATTGATACCAAGCATATTCACTGCAACATTCACAAAATGCTCATGCAAGTCGCCGTTATTTACCGTTGGAGGATAGGAAGGTTTCGATTCGTCAAAGAAGTTCACAGTTGCATTGCATCTTTGTACAGCAGCTTGCCCAACTATAACCTGCATAAATGATGAATTAGATTATTTTATTTCAGATTTCACTTTATTCATTCAAACTGAACTTATTCATTTCCATTGCGTACCTCCTCGATCCTCTGTCTCAGTTGGTTGAAGCTTTGTTTAGAAAAGGCTCGGAAGGTGCCACCAATTGTGACATAATCTGGAATTACATTGAATGCACTACCTCCTTGGAACGATGCAATTGTCACAACCTGTGGGAACATGCATTATATAAGGAAGAGGGAAGACAAGAGGGATTGTGTCGCCCTCAACAAGCAAGCCTTTCAAACAATATAGTCTATATTCGTTTGTTTTCTCTGTGGCTGCTTGGACATCGTTTGTGCCGGTTGATGTGCACTGACAGATGAAGATGGAATTGAACCAGAAGTTGAAGAGTGATCAGCGTGCCGCTTTCACATTAGATAGTTTTTACTAGTTATCCTTATGTGGCCGCCATGCTTGGCTGGATTTTAGTTATTTATTTTGAGATTATATGATGCTCATCCAAGCTCAAATTTCTAGCCAAGATAAGAACACAGATTGTTATATAAAATGTAGTAGTGTTCTTTACTTACCATATCAAACAATGATGATCCTTGGAAACAAATCTATGTCAAATTATCTCTACGATGGAAAAGCTCTAACAAATTTTCCACTTTATATGAAACAGGAGGAAGATTTTCCTGAATAGGTTGCTACTTAGACTCTTAATAATTTTCTATTACTTCTTGTTCTTTCTGATCTCCAAATATAGCTTAAGTAAACATGAAGAAGACATGCTGACTTTTTGTGTAAACCAGACATCCTCTGTGTGCAACTAAGAAGACTAATCCCTCGAGCCAAGTAGGTTACAATGGGCAGAAAAGTTTTCCCTCAAAGACATGATGACTACATAGCATAATTATGGATTCGAGAATATCATGCGCAAGTAAATAAGTATGAAATAAGTGTAAACGAGTGGTTAATGCAAAGATAAAATGAAGAATCAACCAAATTTACCTGGGAGTCTAGAGGATCGGCCTCACGAGAAACAAGGTGTTGTAAGCTAATAATCACATTGGAAGCTGCTAATATGGGATCAATAGACTGTTGAGGAATAGCTGCATGACCTCCCTTTCCATTTATCTTTGCTTCAAAGCGGCCACTTCCTGCCAATATTGGACCAGACTTAGAGGCCACTTCACCTATTGGTAATTTAGGAGCAATATGCAATCCAAATATAGCAGTAACGTTTTCTAATGCTCCAGCATCTACAATCTTCTTAGCCCCTCCACCTCCTTCCTCAGCTGGTTGAAAAACAAGAACAACAGTCCCCTTGTTTAGACAATAAAATGAAGAATTTATCAGTAATCAGGAAAGGACGAAGACTAAAAATAACAGGACAATACAGTGAAAAGTAGAAGACGTGAGCTATAAAGCATGGACACAGACACGACATTAATACCGACACGTACACACATGTAGTAATTTAAGAAAATAGAATTATTGAATGTAAACATGTGTTGGTGTCAAGCACTACACATGACTTCAGTTTGAAATGCCGGTGCTACATAGGACGTGAGTGGTTGTATATTGTAGAATAGTAAGGGTGCCAACTTTTTCTTTTTTAAGGATGATTTTGACAAACACAAAATGGATTCAGATGTGTCATGTATAACAGATGATAGAATGATTGTAATTTACATATATTTCATGATAAGAGATACTGTAATGAGCACTTTCCTGTAATTTACTAATATGATGAAAATCCAAGAGATATTTGACTTTGACATAACTGAATTGAACAACAAAAACTTCAAGAAGATAAGATCATCAAAAAGGACAAAATTTTACAGTTAATGACAATTTGGACAGTAGGGAATAGTGACTATAGATTCTAGATTTGGAAGAGCAATATCTGAGGAAAAGTCAAAGAGATATATATGTTTCACTTTAACTTCGAATAAAAAGTATGAAATCGTCAAAAGGACCAAATTTCTAGAGTTAATGACAATTTTTGGACAATAGAGTAGTGACCACACATTTTAAAGTTCATATCAGAATCTGAGGAAAAGCAAAGCAGAATATAACATTATTATATTACAACATAAAGGAAACCAAAATAAAGAAGCCAAGACAAAAGGTCACACACTTGTATCTCTTTTTCATGTTCTTTGAGAATCTTTGCAGCACCAAGTAACATGGTAACATGAGCATCATGACCACACGCGTGCATCTTTCCAGGTACTTTACTCTTGTGCTCCCACTCCACCATTTCCTAAGGTTTAAACATGACATGACAACAAATCAATGATATATTTTTTGGTCTTAAGCCTCCGGTGTCCAAAGTGGTCCTGGGAATCTAAAGTCCGTCTAAGATGTAAGTAAAGTCTGGCCAATGAACGATATATATAATAGCAGAAAGCAAAATTTGAGAAAACTCAAACAAAACTACAAAAACCCTTTGTTATCTTAACTCCATATATAGAAATTAGAACTTAGAACCATTCCATAAAACTATAGAAAATCAAAAGTCAACCATCATAAAATAGTATCTATACTGTTGAGGAAGACAATATAAATATCATGTAATTAAGGTGTTTTGGTGATCTAGACGGAGCATATTCGGGGTTGGGTTCTAATTCTCCACTAACATCACGGTTAGAAAAGCAATACCAGATCAAAAGAAAACAGATACGAAAAAACGCAAACAAAGAAACACAATATTTGATCACGAAATTGGTTACATTTCTACTATGATTCAAGCTTAGGGTTACAAATTTCAACTTGTATTTAAATACTACAGTCCAGCATCGCACCGCTTCGTGCAACTTACTTACTTATCACACTAACTATAAGCCATACAAAACAATTACTAAGAACTAATTACTAATATTTACCATTCAGAAAGAAAATCAATCATGTAATTAACTAACCTGCATAGGAAGAGCATCCATGTCAGCTCTTAAAGCAACAAAAGGAGACATTCCATTTCCTATGAAACCAATGACACCAGTGACTGCAACTGGATGTTTATAAGAAATACCCAATTTATCCAATTCTGATCTTATCAGTTCACTGGTCTCAAATTCTTGATAACCCAATTCTGGATTCTCATGAATCTTCCTTCTGATACTGATCATCCAATCAAAAACCTCAGGACTCTTGGCACTTTCTAGAAAGTTGTTGAATGACAAAATTGGTGTTGCAGCAAAGACATGTAATATGAATATGAATATGATGAAAAAGTGGAAGTGCTTGAATTTGAAGGAAGAATACATGGTTTGTTTTTGGTGTGTGAGTGTGAAGAAAAACAGTAAATGGCAAAAAATGTTGTTTCTGTTTTTAAGATTATTGTTTGTAATAAGTCGATGGCTCTTCAATGGTTCTTAGGAGCTTTGTCTACCTTCCGATGAATCAATTTCAATTTTAAAACAATAATTAATTAATATAAATTACAATCAGTAAAAATTTAAGAACTGTCATGTAATGAAGTTCTTTTTAAAATGTGACATAATTAATATTCCCTCATGATAATTATGAATGGAAATTATTCTCCTCTCTCTCTTGTAAATTTATAATCTTATGAAATGTCACATCTCTTCTTAGCGAAATAACATATATATATATATATATATATATATATATATATATATATATATATATATATATATATATATATATATATATCAGTCACATCCATACATATGAATGAGTCAATTTAGTTTGATTTACTTTATTGTAAGACTATATTTTTATCAAGATTGGTCTGTTCATTATGAGTTATGCGGATGAATAGTCCGACCCATTTTTTTGATATTTTTTATTTTAAATAATAAAAATTAAAACACAAAAATAGCCTCAATCACTTAATACAATAGAAACAATAAAATAAAATAAAATTATAATACATAACACTACTTGCGAAGCTAACACTATTTTAACGAGGGGGTTAGATATAAAAAAATTTACTTTTAAATTAATATATTAAATTTAACAAATAAGCAAAAAAATCAATAATTTTTACTTGTACAAAATATAAATTAAAGCACTATATATAAAGGAAATAAAAACTGAGCATAACAATTTAGGAAAATTGAGTTCGACAATGCTTTAAAGAGTCAAATTAACTATAATAAATGTTGTAGTAAATAGATAACGTATTTTTTTTTTAATGTAAACAACTAAGCTATTTGCAAGAAATTTATCGTCTATTTTATTTATGAGTTTTTTCTCAACAATTTTCATTGCTTTTAAAGTTATCTATAGTTGTTGCAGTAACTAAAAATGGTAAAATACGACAAATAAATTTATCAATTAAGTGACAATTTTTGTATGATCATACATGTTTCTGCTAATTAGGGACAAATAAATTCATTTGGAATAACAAAATATTTATTATTAATATAGCTATATATAAAAATGTACCAACTTATTAAAAAAAAGGGGGTCGCAAAGGCCACCCCATGACAACACATAGCTTCACCCCCTACATAACACCACCAGCACATAGAATCTAGTCGCGTTCAGTCTTCAAAGCATGAGGGTGGAGTTGAAATCGATATTGGTCTTGGTCGATAGACGACATTCACAAACGAAGTTGGATCGACGAATGTGTTGGACTTACAATTCTAGTCTTGGTTGGTGTCGGAATTACCACAACAATGCTATGTTATTCTTGGTTTTTAGCGGAATACGTTCTTTTTTAATAAATTAGGTATTCTTTTGTTTCTTAGTTATGATTTACCAATTACTTTTATTTTTTTAAACCAGCTCAAATAGATATGACAATTAGATCCAAACTCAGTGGTATCCGCAAAAAACTATAATCGGTAGGGTAAAATCCGCATAATATACATGACCACGGGACGAGTAATTACCCGTAAAATTAAGCGGATATGGATGCGGGTACGGGTATTATAGTATCTGCCCCGCATCCGCACTTATATAAATATATTATTTATTTATTATATTATATTAGTATTTAGTTTAATTAATTGTTTTTTTTTATGTTTTAACATATATTGATATCATTGAACCACTACAATATTTATAATAGAAAGATAAACGTTTGCAAACTTTTTAAGAATTTGATTTTGATGAATAGGTAAATAATTGTGACTTTATAAATAAGAGTTATGTCTTATTAATTTTGACTTTATAATTATATTTGCAACTTCCTATCAATTTTTTTTACAGATCTAGAATAATTCCGTTGTAGGACTTGCAACTTCATAAAGTATTATTATGAATATTTGCATGTGTATTGTAACGTGTGTTCATTTGAAATGTTTTGAGTTAGAAAATATTTTGATTTATAATATTTTATGATTAGATTTAAGATATTTGGATAATTTTTAAATTTAATCACAACAATATCATTTATTTATCGATCTATTTTAGTCAAAGCGTGGGTAATAGGTATGGATACGGGCACTTGGGTACCCAAAAAATAAGGACACGGGTAGTAAAGTTGATACCCAATAGAGTACGGACACAAGTATGAGTATTTTTTTAAATCGCGGGTATGGGGATGGGTACTATAGTACCTACCCAAATTCTACTCATTACCATCCCTAAGCTCTAACATGCCATTTTTTAAAATCAAACCAAAAATAGCAACAAAAAAAAGGTTATTATTTGAGTCATCTCAAATTTGCTCATAATAAAAAAATTATATTTTTTTAGTTGTAGTAGGTCAACCTCGTAACTCGTTGGTCCGCCCCAACCCTATTTCTAATGGGGTTAAATGGTTTGGGCAAAATGAATCGTTCATTTTTTAATCTCCTTTTTTAAGGTTTGGTCTGTACTAATATTTGGATCAAACGATCTGATCCATTTGATCCAGTCCATTTTGAAATCTCTGATAATGGTATTAGTCTCATGTGAGTAAGTGTCTATTATTCTTTGTAACTCTTTGAATGGGATGTTCATATTGAAAGGGTGATACATACAATTTGGGGTGAGTTACAATGATTGAAATTTTATTTGCACTGAGGAATATATTTTGTTGGGACTTTTATGTGGACGTATATTTGAGTATATGGTTGGGCTTAAGTGATTAACGAACTTTAGTGATGGACGAATCGTTCGAGAGAATCGAGTTTAAACTCTAGGTGAAATAATTATTAGTCAGATTTTATTCACCTCTCAGTCGAACTCTAAATTACTAGTCTTTGTATCTCTCAGGAAGTGAAGGTTTAAGATAAAAAAATATATATATATAAGATCAATTGTACAATCTATCATGTGTCTTTAAGTGAATCTCATCATGCCGAATCATCTTAAAACAATTCATTCATTTTTTTTCTTCTATCATGAAACTTACGATGAATCTCAATCATATTATCTATGTATTAATATTTTATTTTATTCCAACTTAAATTAATAAATAATTATGCACTTTTAATAAATATGCAAAAAAAAATTTGAAAAATTAACAATTTATCTTGGAACAACCACATGTTGGTCACGGTGTACATATTAACCAATATGATCGGCTAACAAATATGATTGAACCTATGGCTCCCACCTATTGTGACTTGGATTTAAATTTGAATATAATAAGTAAATATATTTAAATTCATCTTAAATCTTTGTTAAAATATACGATTTTCTTAATCTTGCATGAAATATGTCTCCTCTAATCTAAATTTTATTTTATGATATAACTCAATTTTACAAAACTAACTCACATTCCTGATTTGATATCTAGAACATAATCCAAATGAATAGTATCAATTTTACAAAACTAACTCACATTCCTGATTTGATATCTAGAACATAATCCAAATGAATAGTAGCAAATAATTCAACAATAGATTTAAAATATATACTCTAATATTATTTTAAAATTTAAATTGAATCTAACTTAATATTAAAAACTAAATTTATAAAATGAAATACGTGTCCCACTTATAAAAATATCATATCTCATATTGCCATGGTCACCTGCTCATTTTCAAAATTAAATACAAAAATGAGTTCTTACCATTTTAATTTTAGTAATTTTAAATTATAATATTTTCGATTGATATAATTTTTATCAATTTGAATGAACGAATATCGTATTTTATTAAAAAAAAATGTGCAAGTTTAAGTAAAAAAAAATGCCATTAAAAAAAAAACCTGTACAAGCTTAAGTGCGCAACCGTGCAACAGATTTTGAAATGCGACTCTTATTGGTTACAAAAATAAAATAAAAAGATTTTACAAAAATAAATTAAAAGTTTATTTGGTAAACATATATGTTAAAAATAAAGGTTTAATATAGATTGTATTTGTGATTTTTTAAATATAAAATAAAATTATTTGTTATCGTAAATTGTTTTAATGTATATTTTTAGGGTATCTTTAGAAGATAGATTTTAGAGTTGATGATTTTGGAGGATTGAGTATGTATATTTAGATATATTAAAGATTTTAAAAACGATGAAACAATAATATGATAAATGATCTTTTTATCAAAAAAGGATAAATGATCGTATAGCATTTCCATTATACTTAATTTATTTTTAAAAATATTTTATAACTTCTTTAATTTAAAAAATAAAATAAATCATGTTCTATGTTCCCTTTCAAACAAATATACCCTTAAAAAGATTAATGGACATACATTGTCTATGTGAAACGTTTTATATTGTCAGTAAATCACAATCATTTATATGTATATTTATATAATTATTTATGGTTTGATTATTATGATTAACTAATGGTATAAATATTGTTTTACATTAACAATATATATAAATCAAATATCTTTAATATTGTAAAGAAAAAAAATTAGTGACAGCTTACAATTGAACTGCGGACACCAAATTCAAAGTCTTTCTCACTTTACCAACTAATCTAACAAATCATTATAAATAAAATTATAACATAATAATAACACAAACTATTTTAATTGGAAGTATTTTTCCTTTTTAAGTAAATTTTTAGACTTATTTGTATTGGAAGCTTATACAGAAAGTTTGGATTGGAACGAGAGATTTGTAACTTAACTGATTTGAACTAAGAATTTAAATAAAATTATTTTTATAAGGATCGTGGTTCAAACCCTAACGACAATAAAAAAAAAATTTAGATTGAAAATCGTTGGTTTAATCGTCTGAGTTGACATTATATGTAACTACAACTTAAAAATTGTGATTGGAATTCACAAATCTCAGACATTTTGATCCCTAAATTTTAAAAAATGTCTAAGATTTGGAATTTACAAATCCTAAACATTTCTTTCTAAAAAATTATACATTCTTGAAAAGATATAAATTTTATATTGGAAATTGTGCATTTTGTTTTTCAAAAATTGTACATTCTATTTTTTAAAAATATAATTACTATATGTTGAATCCTTATGGGTCTCATGGGTAACTTTTGCATTTCTCTAGTCTTGTAGCTAAAAAAAAAAAGACTGAAAACTTTAAAAATAAGTGTTTTCATTTATTTGTGTAGTATTCGAACTAGAGATTAACTAATTACACTTTTGGTCTTTTAAGTTATTTTTAGATTTTACATTGATTTTTTAAGTTTTATTCGTTTTATTTTGGTCTCTTAAGTTACAAATCTTTGACATTTTGATCCCTTAATTTATTTTCCGTTCTGTTTTAGTCCATCAAATGTATAATATTTTTTAATTTAATGGACTAAAGTGTTTAATATTTGTAACTTAAACGACAAAAATAGAACGAAAATAACTTGAGAGACCAACGTGTATAACGTTTGTAACTTAAGGGACCAAAACAAAACACATAAAACTTAAGAGACCAAAGTGAAAACTAAAAACAATTTAAAGGACCAAAAATGCAATTTTGCGTTAAAAATCTAACCCATGAGAGCTAGATATTATTTAATGATCAATATTATATTAACTAAGCAGTCACCGTGACGTACCCAAAAAGTAAATAAAATTATTTTAAAAATCGAACGGTTATGATTGAATGCATATGAATTAAATTCAAATAATTGTAGTAATATTAAATATAAAGAAAATGATTTAACTTATAAGTTAATAAAATGAGTAAATCAATATTAATTGATATTGTAATCACTAATAATTAAATTGATCATGTATATAGATATAATATTAATTATTGATGTGTATATCAAACAAGTGGTATTACTCAATTGTTCTTTGGGTTATTGTGGAGTGTGGACAACAATTTTAAATATGCTTAGGGTCGGTACTGATACGGTTTTACTTAGTACTTAATTTTTGAACGATTTTTCTATTTTGTGAAACCATAACCACTCATTGACACTTATTTACTCGACTCAAACTGTTGTTTTTGGAGTCGATCTAAGTTAGGCTGGTCGGGTTGGCGCAATCCAAGTACAACCACATGTGGATTTTCTAGTATGTAATTTGGATGTTGTTCTTTGGAGTCGAGTTTGATTGTAGTGATTCTATGTTTCTGTTTTGTATTTACCTTTTGTTTCTACATTTCTTAGTACACTTTGTATGAGTGAATGTTTATATAATACTAGTAGAATACTTGTGCATTCGCACGGGTTCGCGTCGTTGTGTAATTGTGTGTAAGTTAAAAAACTGACTTTATACAAATAAATTTTAATTGTATATAGAATTTCTCACGCTTTTATCTATTAGATATTCAAAATATAAATTAATAATCATATGAATTCACTTATTAACTAATTGACCCATAAGAGCCATTTATAATTATGAAATTATCTATTAACTAATTGATTCACGAAGAGTTGTTTATAACTATGAACTCATATTCAAATATAAATTCATCTACTGACCCGTGAAGGAAAATCAGCATTTTTTTTTTGACAAATTAATTGTCGATATTTTCTTCAATTAAATTTAAGGATCTTGTGGAAAAAAACACAAATAAATAAAATGTAATAGTTGTTGATACATTTTCGCTGCAAATAAGTTTTAGTGGTAACTTTAATCCATTGGCAGATCTAAATTGAGACAAGGGTGGCCAAGCCACCCCAAAAGTCTTCAACAATATTTTTTTATATAAAAATAATATATAAGAAAAATTAGAAGAAAAAAATTAATTAATTAGATGCACACATCTTTTAATTTAAATTTTAATTGTGTATATTATGAGTTTTTTCAAAAGATATAAAAATTAAATTAAAGATCTAATAAATACAATTCGAAATTAATTAAATTGACTTGATATGTTTTTAGTATTTGAGTCCAAACTGAACCCTAGCTATAATTATTTTTGAAAAGAGATAAATCTTCCTAACTATAAAACTAATATACAATTCTTTTTAATTAAATTAATTTGAATAATCAAACAAGTTAAGTTAGTTTATTTGATTACATTTATGAAGTTAATATACTGTAATTATTAATTTAATTAAACAACTTATTAATTTGATTTGATTTAATTTTTATTATTAATCTAATTAATTATATTATTTGACCAAATTTTAATTTCAATTATTACTTTTTGTTGGTACAATTATTTATTTTGATTATGTATATGTTTATAACTGTGTTTGTTCTTAACGTAAATGTTGAGAAGAAAAAAAACGTATATACTGAAACGAAAGAACATATGCAAAATGTTCTAAAAAAATAAAATGTAGACTGAAATTGAAAATATGAGAAAAATAGTCATAGATTCTCAACTTTTTCGCTCTTTCTCTTCAAGTGTGAAGAAATTCAAAATTCATGTGGGACCATATAATTTGAACATTTTTCACCTATTTCTTTGACGTTCTAAATTTAAGAAATAGTTTATCTTTTTTCTATTTCTCTCTTCTATGTTTTTATGGTACTAATTAGATTTTAAAAGTGAAAAATAAAAAAAGCGTGTAAATAAAATTATTTAAATTTTAAATTTAAAAAATAAAATAAAATAGAAAAAAGATAAAACTAAAATGACTAATTTACATTTAACAGTGAGATGCTAAAAAAGTGATATTACTTGGTATTTTATTTTATAATTATGAAATAATAGAAAATATTTGGGTACAAATATTACTTAGTACTACATTTTATTAATGTATAATTATAAAGTAATTAAATAAATAAATTATTAAATTTATCAAGTAAGAAGTTGACTAACATATAAAAAGTGGTTGTTCAATTTCTTTAGTGAGTGATATGTAAGTTTCTCTTTCTAACGCTATTTGAGCTTATATTTGCTCTTAGGAATAACAAAATAACTCGCACCTATCGATATTCACCACTTGAACTCTTCCTAGTTTGGGTAGGGATTAATGAGTTTGGGGTAATGATATATACTCCACACCTGCTCTATTAGTAAAATTATTGTCGTTTTTAAATTATATATATACATATTTAATATTTTTTTTAAATATTATAAATTATAATCTCCTCTCTATAGAAAATATGTTTTGAGTCATTAAGTCATAGCTTAATTGACAAATATCAAAATTGTTATGTTGGACATAATATTCCGGATTCAAAATCAGAACCTCACATTTATGCGTAAATTTTTTGTGATAATTGTATCGTGTCATCTCTAGGTAAAAAAAATAACTTGAATTTTTTTTATATTAAGATAGTAAATATCACTTTTAAATTTATTATTTTATATACATAAATGAATATAGGTGCGAAGAAATCTGATTCTCATCTAAACCAAGAATTGAGACTTACATTTCAAACCCAATAAAAAATTATTGTAAAAGTGAATTTTCTCAGACGAACCGAATATAGAGTTACTATTTACTTTGAATTTATGAGTTCCATAACCCGAAAGATCTAAAAATTTATTACATAAAAAAAAATTTGTTAAATTTAGAGGAGATAATTCAAAGAAAAAAAAGATGCACGTGTATAACACCGTATACATGTTGCTG
This sequence comes from Cicer yamashitae, assembly GCA_037974755.1. Lineage (NCBI taxonomy): Eukaryota > Viridiplantae > Streptophyta > Magnoliopsida > Fabales > Fabaceae > Cicer > Cicer yamashitae. Next base: position 53,043,173 of record JBBPBQ010000002.1, on the reverse strand, counting down.
AAAGGCCGTTTCCCTAGAACACAAACACGTTCCTCAAACACCTCGAACTTAGATCCTCATTGTACCCTTCCATGTTTTTAGTTTCTGTTTACAATAATAAATAAATCTCTATTTTCGCCGTTTTCTTAGAAATTCGTCATTTTCATTTTACTCTTAACAACGCATCTTTTTTTCATTCCCTATTCCCTTCCCTAGATGTTGCTTTTTCATCCCCATAATATTTCATCTTCAAAATTCTTCTATTTTTATGATTTTTCTACAACCCTTTTGACCAAAAAGAATATCTTTCTTCTACCCATTTGAAGATTCATTCTTAATTTCGTTTCAAAACGACCCAGTTGTTAAAAAAAAGATTTTGTTGTTATTTTTGCCTTTTTCTTGATTCTTGATTGAGTCACCGAGGTTGAAAAATGAATGAGAATGAAAATGAAGAAGCTGTGTTTGAAATTGGGGTGGTGATTCCAAGAAGGGTCGTTCAAGAAAAAGATGAATCCTCTGACTGTGCCTGTGTTCTAATTAAGGAATTCAAGAAGGCTGGGTTTGTAGTTGAGAGAGTAGTTGGCATTGCAGATGAGTTCATTAAGGTTAGGTTTTCTCAATTCCTTTCTATCTTAAACCCTTATGCTTCAATGTTTGTGTGTGTGTATATATATATTAGTGTGGCAGGAATTGTTTTTTGTCTTCTTGTGGATATATTATATTTTAAGTATTCAATTGATTCTTAAATTTATTTCCTATATGCTTTCATGCCTTAAAGAATTTCCATTCCATACTTAATGGTGTTTCTGCATAAGTAATTTTGGTTCTATATTTCTATTTGTTCCTTTGTTTGATTTCTCATAAAAGGAATTTATTTATTTTAGTCCCTTTCTTTCTTATGCTAATAGAAAGGAATTGACAAAACAAAGGGACAAATAGAACCAAAATTACTGCATAAGACAGTAACCAAGGAATTTTCTGTATATGGAAAATGCTAAACATGTGCCCTTAGAACACTTGTTAATATACTAAAGATATTCACAACATAATTACTATTTGTGGAATCCTTAACATGTGCCATTAGGACACAATGGTGTATCTATATGATTGTTTAATCAGTTGTGTGTCTAATTTAAGCATTATTGTGGAGTAGCTAAAACTTGGGTGTGATTGGTTTAGTTGGCTGCACCTTTGGAGACATTAGGGAGAGCTGCAGCTGAACTACAAATCAAGAAAAGGACTCATATAGGTATATATGAAAATCCCTAAGAAGGGGCATGTATATGTAGCTTATACAATTTTATGTTTAAGTTCAAAGTGTCAAATGTTGCTAGCTAGCATGTGATTGTTTGTGTTATTGTGCTCCATGTCAGGTATGGATTTACATTTTGAGGTGGAGGAGGTTGAAGCTTTTGTGAAACAACCTGATGGTTCTGTTTTCAGTTGGTGCGAGCGGTTTCATTGCTATTGTCACTTGATATATGGAATTGTAAGTTCTTTTCATAGCCATTCATAGGCTTTTTTCGGTAAAAAATAGCGGAGAACGGATGAGCTTATAGCGGATAAGCTAACGGATTGAATTTGAAGTGTTTGGTCAAATTAATAGTTGAATTTTTAAATTATGATAATGAGGGTAAAAATGAGTTCAAGTATTTAAGCTATAAACTATAAGTTCAAACGTTACTTGACGTAGCATATTAAAAAAACGCTGTAACCTTGTGAGAGAAAATTGTTACCAAATAGGTCTGTTTTGTTTGTAGAAGCTTATAATAAACTTTAGCTAACGGTTTGGTCTTGCTAAACAGAGCCATAGTCTCTACATGTCAAAATCATTAGCTAAATGAAAAAAGAAAATATGACTTGTTTTTCAACTTTGTTGCTATGATGATATTATGAAATGGCAGCCTCGTATGAACTCTTTATTGACATGTCTTAACATTTTGGTTCTCTTTCATTTTGAATTTGCAGGTAAACAACAGCAAATCAGCTATAACCCTTAAATTTGATGGAAAGGAAATCTATTGGGAAACTGGGGAGAATCTCATTCAGAAATTGGAATCTGAGAACATTGTCAAGCAAGTCTTTCCTTTGCATGGTGTTTTTACTCACACGTTGCATCAAATTTTTCTGTAGACTTACTTTCTCTTGAGGCTTGAACTAATATTTCTTTTGGTTGATAGATGAAAAGACGAGAAAGAAACTTCTCAGGACTTGGGCTCTTCATTGGTGGGACTTCACAAGTCAGCCGATCGATGAGATTTATTCATATTATGGGGCAAAGGTAAATGTAATTATTAGCTTTACCACATTATATGAAAACAATATTATCCATACTCCTTATCCTATGAATGAACAAATAATCTGCAGATTGCAATCTATTTTGCTTTTCTTGGAATGTACACACGGTGGCTGCTCTTCCTCGCTGCATTTGGTCTTACATTGCAATTGATTGATTTTAGGTGAGCCAATAGCTTCTTTATTTTTGCATCTGGCCAAGTGATTATATCTTAACCCTTCGGCTTCCAGTGGAAGGGGCCTTGGTAACCTGGTGTTGGGCCGGGATGTAAAGGATTGTTCCAGTCAGGATTTTTCCAAACGATTCGTCTTTAATCGGAGCTCATTAGCCAAATAATTGTATGACTTCTTATTACATTTCAGGTCAATGAAATTAGTAGTGCTTCCTGTTTTCTTCGTCGTGGTGATAGTTTGGGCCGTAATGTTTTGTCAATTCTGGAAACGTAAAAATTCAGCACTTTTAGCCAGGTATTGATTTACTTTTCACTACTTTTGGAATCAATACATTCACTTTTCTTAGGTGTAACTACCCTTTTCGAGATGCTTTTTATGCCCTCACACACTCACACTTTTCTCTCATGTTGTGGTGTTGCTTGCAGATGGCCTATTAGCTCTGCAGTCACAGCTGATCCAGGATACAAGATTCCAGGCAATAAAGGCAGTTCCCTACAGCCTCCGTTGGAACTCCTTAAATTATTTGAGACTGATAGAGCAAAAGGAAAGGAAGTATTCCAGAGATATGAGTGGTTAGGGCGTTTTATGCGATTCAGAAATGATGCTATCATCATCTTCAGCATAATATGTCTCCAGTTACCATTTGAATTGGCATACGCACATCTTTATGAAGTCATTGGTTCCGACGTAATGAAGTGAGAATCTATAATTGGGTGCTAAAAAGTGTTGACTATTGCCAGTCAAATAAATTCTTATATATTTCATTATGATGAATTTACGATTCTTGTTTTAATTGCTTTGGTTCAGGTTTGGGCTCACTGCTGTTTATCTTTTCGCCATTCAGTATATTACTAAGATTGGAGGCCAGGTATCTGTCAAACTTATCAAATATGAAAACAACGAAAACACAGAAAAACGGGCTGATAGCTTGGTCTACAAGGTAAAAACGGGGAATTAGTACGTCCTATAGTGCTTTTCATTTTTTTCTCTAATACCTAACATGAAACTTAGACGATGACTTTCTTCTGCAGGTATTCGGTCTGTATTTTATGCAGACATACATTGGGATTTTTTATCATGCCTTGTTGCACCGTAACTTTGCAACTCTTCGTAAAGTGCTGATTCAACGACTCCTTCTGTCCGAGGTTATCTTTGTTTCATCCTTCCCTCTTTTTCCACTTTTCTAATTTTTTCTCTATTTACTTTTGAGTTTTTTTCAACTTAGTGTGGAGTAACAGAACATTTTTTTCAGGTGTTGGAAAACATGGTGGAAAATTCATTGCCTTATCTCAAATACAGCTACAAAAAGTACAGTGTTCGGTAAGCGTTAATTATCCCTTTAGACATGACCTATACTAGGTACTCTTTTTATACCATATTACAACCATAGAGTATTTAATTTATCTTTTCATTTTTCAAGACACAAGAAAAAGAAAGAGAAAGGAGAATCGACAGATAAAATTCAGTTTAGTTCTAGAGTAGAGAAAGAATACCTCAAGCCTTCTTACTCTGCCAGCATTGGCGAGGAGCTTGAAGATGGGTTATTTGACGGTACTTCCAAAACCATCATACTCTCAAATTGCATGTGATATTTAAAGATGGAATATTTCTTCTGGATGAACGTGTGTATGCCGTAGTTAGAACGAAAAGGCTTAGTTTCTCTAATGTTGTTTCATTGATCTAACTTATATTATTTTAACCTGGTTGCAGATTTCTTAGAGTTGGCATTGCAGTTTGGAATGATTTTGATGTTTGCTTGCGCATTCCCACCTGCATTTGCTTTTGCTGCTGTGGTATAAATGCTTTTGTCTTTCCTTGCTTACTTTCAGAGGCTTATTTAGACTTATCTTTTGGCATAAGAATAAACACTTGTGAGACAGTTTGAGAGAGCTTATGTTGTCCATAAGCTGTTTCCATAAGTTATCGTGATAGCTTATGACAACAGCTTATAGCTTATGTGAAATAGCTTATACACAGGCAGTAAAATGATATGTGCATATGTTATAAGTGCTTAATTAAGTTATTTATTCAAATAAGGTCATAGAAAAGTTTCTAAAAATAGCTTATACGTCCATAAACTGTTTTCGGTTTATTTTCCTAAGTCCCCATAAAGGCTTACAGAAAACAGTTTATATAGAGTTTGTGTAAAGTGTCCCCTTGTTTTTTCTTTGATTGTAGAAATGCATAAACACTTTTCACCGAAGCTATAAATGCTGTTTAATTCATTTTAAGCTTTTGTGAAATGATATGTCGTTGACAACTCGATCCTTACCTGTTCAGAACAACATTATGGAAATCAGGACAGATGCACTGAAGCTGCTAGCAATTTTGAGACGGCCTGTTCCTCGTGCCGCTGCGACAGTAGGAGCCTGGCTTAACATTTTTCAGGTATTTATTTGATGGACTTTTGAAGGTTCTGTCAATTGTTATTTTGGATGGTTCACTTTATATTGCTGATAATTTAGATTTCTTGTTTACCAAATAAGCAACTATATAGATTGTGAATCTGCCAAAAATTTCAAAATTCAACTTTTTTTAAGCATGCCTTTTCCGGCTAGGTGCCTACATGAATCAATTGATGCCAATAAGTCCCATTATATATTATGTCTAAAGATAGATCATTCAAACTGCATTCTTTCGCATGTGATGCCGCACTATAAAGTATACTTGATTTATATCTCACTGATCATTTGAGGATATCCTTCATTTTTGCAGTTTCTCATATTGATGTCAATTTGCACCAACTGTGCTCTTTTGGCATGGCTATATGATGAGGAAGGAAAATGGAAAGTAGAACCTGGACTTGCAGCTATCTTAATCATGGAACATGTCCTTTTGGTGATTAAGTTCGGTTTCTCTCGCTTGGTTCCTGAGGTGATTGTTTCGAATTCCGCTACGCTATAGTGCCGTTATTTGACAACAATATTTTCATGTAAGAGGGGTTTTGTGGGAGATGACTAAGTTATTGTTTTGTTTGTAGGAACCTGCTTGGGTAAGAGCGCACCGTGCGAAACACACTACACAGGCACAAGATTTGTGTTCTAAGAAGCTTCTAAGGACAATTTCTGGAGGAGAAAGGAATTTTGGAGAAATGAAGAAGAAATTGTAGTTTTAGTCTTTTTTTGTTTTGTCACTCCAGCTTGAGAGAAAGAATGCTTAAGCTGGATTGTATTTTTGTTATCTATATTTTCCTATGGCTGATATGTATATTCAAAAAGGTATTTTGTAGTAATTGTGAATATAGAAATTACTAAAGTTTTTCAAAATGTCAGTGAAACAAGGCTTGTGTCTATTTTTAGAAGTATTTTTGCACTAATAAAAAAAATAAAGATTGGACCTCCAAATACTTCAAATAAAATTCTTCAAGTAAGAGAATCTATAGAAAACTAAAAAAAATACAAATATATTTGAATCACAGAGGAAAAAAAACAAACTAATAACAAAATACAACTTAATTGCTGCAGAATTTATATACATTTCACACTATAATTTAGCAATTCAATAGCAAGACAAAAGATTACTTTTCTCATTCCAAATTATAATTACTATATATCTTCAATAGATTGAAACTCATTGAAATATGGTAATCTACCTTGTGAATGATAAGGCATGATCATTCTTGTTCCTAAGGGATGCAATTTGATGTACATCAACCACTTTTCTTGTTCTCTTAAATGTATACACAAATTCTCCTGGCTGCAACTCTACAAGCATTTGATGCAAAGCTGATTTTCATTGGCCACCAACCATTCTTCCATCACCTAACACATGTTTATGACACAATATAAATTAGAATTTATGATCACTTTATGAAAATGCATATATATTTAGGTAGAAGTATAGTATGATCGTACCTATTACAAGATTAGTAAAATTGTGACTTTGTATGAGATCTTCCAAAATGGGCACTAACTTGTCGAGCATATGCAACAACAGCCTTAGCCCATCTCTTGATTTCACCTTTCAACTTGTTGGAATCCATATCTTTAAGATGCTTCCCTTGCTCCATAGACACCAACTCAACCGAAGAGAAACAACGATCAAAACGCCTTCGTTTATGGCTCTTTAAATTGGAAACCTCATTGCCACTATTATAAGATAGAGATTTCTTCACAGACATATATACTTTTTGTTCTTTTATTAGCAGCCAAAATAGTTTGTAAAAATTAACGTAGTACAATATCAATTGAATTATGATGTTTTTTTTGTATAGTATCTACTCATTTTAAAGGGTAGCGAATGCGTGTCATAATTTGCTTTCATTGACTTTAGACTTTGTCGACACTTCTAGGATGGATTCCTAAACAAGTTTAATTTCATTAATTAATACTTGATCCAAAAAAAATTAATTAATACCTCATCACACTATTATATATATATATATATATATATATATATAAAAGTTATTTTTTTTCTTTTTTTTTTATTTGTGTATAAAAAGAAGTTAATATAATTATTATACGAAAAGTCAAAATTTGTATATAGTTGAATGTATTGCAATTTTGCAATACAAATGTTGGTACCTTAGGAATTAGCAATCACAAATGGTGTTTACCTTTCAATATTTGATATATTATTTTAGATATGTGTGTAAGTACCACGTTAACTTAACTACGAAGAATAATTAGAAAAATTATTGATTATATGATGTAATAATGTGATTCAACGATTAGTTTGATTAAGTTGAAGTGGTAAAAAATATTTAAAATGTAATGCAATATACAAAGTTTAACTCGTGAATCGTGATACTACTAATATACTTTGACTTGTATGTGCGTGTACGGCTAGTACGAATCACACAAACGATCAAAATAATGTGCATATGGTTTAGAATACGATTTCACATGAAAAATCAATGGAATTAATATACGACTACTTGTACGAGGCAAATAAGAAATTTCCGAGCATATGTTTCATGTTCAAGCCAAGTTTCAAACACCTTAACGGTTGAAATTATTTTGCTTAATAAAGAGACCGCACACACATTAATCATGACATTAGCATTAATGCATGTGTTACATATGAACACTCATCGCTTATTTGTTGGGTGGTGACGAAGAAGTCTCACATTTGATTGAAATGTCAATCTTGAACGTCATGTAAGTGGAAAACACATATTTAATGTCTTAAGATTTTGTGCTTATTCATAATGAACTATAATAATTCTCACTTGTTTTAGGTTCCACTCATGGCCATACAAAATTAATAATAACTGACTTCCATTTGTACAAATTGAACAAACTACTTACATTAAAAATTACAAATTTAATTATACTTGGGTCTCTTAACCATTTGATGAATTAAGATCATATCTATTTTTCACCCTCTCCATTTACTTATGTTGTAGATATATAAATCATGTCATGTTTTGAAAATTATGACATTTTCCTTGCATAATTAAAGGTTTATACATTTAAAACATTAATAGAAGTATTTATTTCTTTTAAGAAATGAAGAGGATGTTTACTCCCATTTGATGTGTTTGATCAAAATATATTTCAGAAGATTGGTGAGCTACCTTAATATATCCAAAACACATGGATGATACAGGAAATAATTAAGGGATTTCTTAAAAAATCAAATACAAGTAGATGGATACTAAGAAAATATAGTTCAGACAACTTAAATCTAGAAATCAAATGGAACTCAATTATGTTACAAAGTAAAAGTTAAATTATATCGACATGAAATTACATTTTCAAAATTACACAATATATGCTTTTCTGAACATACCCAAGATCCAGCGGTTGCATGGAAATAACCTAAAGATGAAAAACATTGTATTTGTGCTTACAAAATCCTCGTGACAACTGTTTTCAAGGAAAAGTCTAGAAAACTGATGTGTTCCGGCAAAAAAGATAAAAAAAAATAGAAAAGTAAAATCTCATGTTTTAATTCAAGATTCAATGCCAAGGGCACTACTCATTCCTCATTTGCCAGTTGACTTTGACAACAATATCAATCACGATAAAATGGATACACCAAAACACAAATCAACCACGCTGAAATCTTTATAACAAGCTAGTTCTGGTTATATATTGAAATAGTAAATAAATAATTGCATTTCAAAACTCTGGAAACCTAGAAGATTCAAAGGAAGTAGTAACACAAAATATGGGACAAAAACAAGGGTTCAAACACAATGAAACTGATCTAGAATCACTTTCACTTCCTGCCAAGGACCTTCAAAGCTTGTCTATTCCTCTTCTTGACGCCGGACTTGGCAACTTTGAGGCTTCTGTGAACTGCACTCAGCCTTGCAAGAGCTGCCTTCTTCAGATCAGGCCTGTAGTAGTTATCTGCAACCTGTAGCACATCACTTTGTCGGGTTAAAAAATATAGATGCGGCTATATGGATTAAACAAAATACCAACTTCACATAACTATTATAAGCATATTGAGAGGAAAAGGATATAAACAAGCATTAAGTTAGAAAATTGGGACTGTTTGTATAAAAAAACCTACTTTCCACCATCACATTAAATAGACATGCATGTAATAAAGGCTAATCATCATAGCAATTCAAATGAAAAAGCAAAAATTTGGACAAATTCTGACCAACACCAACATAGTTACTTTAAGAGTAATTAAGACACCGGTATTATTAGATGAGAAGAAACATTAACAAGCATCGGTTAGAGAGGGATGTTTTATCTATTAACAATATTTTATCAGGAAAAGATCAAAACAATACATTGATGAAAGAACTTTAAAATGATAGCTCAGAAGCCAAGCGTAACATGGATATTTCACTGAAGAACCCCACATAGGGATTCTACTTATATGTTAGAGGCTCATCACTGCTGAATATTGATGGGTAAGGGTAAAAAATAGCAACCGAAACAAACGGAAATAAACATCAACCAACAAACAAACACGAATTACAACCAAAATCTAAATAGAACGGTCAACAGTAATAAGATCAGTTGAATATTGAGAGCAGAAATAACATCAAACTTTCAGGTATTAGAACAAAATTTCATACACCATTAACATTCTAATTTTCTTTTAACCAAAACAGATTTTACAAAACAATACCTGATTTTGAACTGCCTTTGCCAATCTACTGAACTCCTTCTTCATGACAGATTTGTGAGAAATTGCAGAAGGCTTGTTTTGTTTCCTTGACTTAGTTGTGGCCAACAACACAGCCTGATCCTTACCAGCAGGCTGAATGGTAACAGTTTTCTTGTTTGCCAAACCTAACATATATCATTCTAAGAATAAATTCAACCAAAAAACAAATGATATACAATAATTGATTCAACTTATCATAACAAAATCAAGTGAAACTTTACAACTCACAATTGAAATACATGTTTTATATCTTAAGCAAACTAAGGCTAACACTTAGTTTTCTCCACCACTACCCTAATTGGTTATTCACAAGATCATAAAACTATAAATTTCAGAATCATCCGAACTTCTACCTCAAACAATGCAATCTCATATATAATAATTTTCTATTATAGTAAATTAAAAATCAACATTAAATAAGTAGCAAGATAAAACAATTGAAATACAAGGATTCATTCTACATAGCATACCATAGTAAAGTGAAATTTTACAACCAACAATTGAAAAGCATGTATTTTTCTTAAGCAAAAGAATGAAGCTAACATTAAGATCAGTTAACCAACAATCCCAATCTCAAAAATTCAAAAATTCCAAATCATCCAAACTTCCACCTCAACAATACAATCACAAATATCCTCACTTCCTACAGAGAAGTAAAACATCAACAAAAAACATAGCATCTTTAAATTAAAAAGGTTAATTTTTTTTCAAATACCCATTATAAAAAATTCAAAAACCCCATCAAAATTTAAGCAATAAGAAAAAAAAGGGGACATACCAGAGTACTTGAAGGAGTTAAGATTGTAGAGATTGTTGCTCTCTCTACTGAATTGAACACTCTGAGTGTTGTTGCCGAACTCTTTCACCAAGAAGGAGTTGTTCTTCTTCACGATCTCCCATATCAGTTGCCCTGGTACTGTCGCCATCTCCTCCTCCTTTGCCTGCAACGCACAACTAGGGTTTTTGTTTTGCTTTGAGTTTATATATAAGTTGCAATTGCAATAAGGAAACCCTAATTTAGCGATTGGAATGAACCGGGTTCGGGAAATTCGACCCGTTTAAAGATCCGCGAATTGTGGGTTCAATTGGACCAAAGATTTAGTAACCCAAATAAGTAAGGCAAATGTTATTAACACCTCCACTTTTAAAATTTACCACCTCCTAATACAACCTTTATAACCCACCACTCCAAAAGATTCGAAAGCTCATCTCCTTCTGTTCCCACCACCCCTTTACTTCTTGCACCCCTTTCCCTCTCCATCATTATTCATGACTAAGGCGTTTGTTATTTAGTTTGAATATTTTGAGGTAAAAGGTTCTCTATCTAAAAATATAACATATGGTTCGATTTTGTTTGGATTGTTTCCAAAGAAAAATAAATTTGATCCAATCCGAGTTCAACTCATTCAAGTTTTAACGATGCATAATTAGTTAATTACATCTTTATTGGACTACTAAGTATTGTCAAAAACTAATAAACAATAAATTAATACGCCTCATACTAGTAATAAAACAATTAAGTATTAAAATGTGTATAGGTGTGGTTGAATTAAGTTTGGTTCAATTTCAAAAACACTAATCCAAAATCTTATTCGATCATGTTTTCATAGAAGAACCAAAAAACTTGATTTTGATTGGTTTTTAAATTTTTTAATTGGTTAGTGTTTTTTATTTAAATCAGTTTAAAAGTATGGCAATCCTCTCCCCCAACCTCAAACCATGTCCAAATTATTTTTGCATTTACAAACTTCAGAAGAACTGATATATAAATTCATAGAAATGCTTGACATATTAATTCAATCTAAGAAGTTAGATTTACCAGAAACAAATTTTTGAAGAACTTGTTTTTGCATGCACATTTGGTTCCGACCACCCAAAATGCACATATGAAAACAAAAGTTGCGAAAGACTCCAACATAAGATCCAAGCTCAGAAACATAGTTTGTAGAGTTTGGAAACATGTCTACAATTCCTTTCCTATCTACTTCGAACGAAAGATGCATTAAACTTGCTAAAATAAACTAATTCAATATGTGTATAAAGATCACAGCCAAATAGTCAAAATATCTGAAGCTAATAAATTAAAACATACACAACAAAAGAAAATGATAAAATTCTTGACAATCTGTATATGTATCTATGGCATGATGACAAGGTTCCATACAATACAAAATTGAAATGGTGACCCACTCACAATTACAATTTTGGTTTAGCCTCTGTAGGATTCATAGAATGGACTTTGGAATAAATTGCCAACTACAATTCCAGCAGCATGAGAGTACAATATATAACCTTACTGAACCAAACAACCAGATAAATACCTAATAAATAACCAACCAACCAACCATATTTTTACCTCTCATCCAATGTTACATTATTTACAGAGCCAAAAACAAGGCTCATGTGATTGAAACTCCTACCAGTTCTACATAAGAATGTCTTCAAATTGTACACAAGTTCAACCTTTTCATGGCAGAATGTGTGGTGCTGCTGCTGCTGCAAACTGTGCATAAAGTTAAAAAATAAAATATTTTCTAACCAAAATCTCTTAAAAATTACCAACAAAGAAACAATTCTCTGCACCATTCATTCATTGTAAACCCCCTCCAATAACTGATTTCATTGGTTTGTTGTTGATACTGCACGGTGTGTCGACCGTGCCTGACCGCTCACTGCCTCGTTTATCCTACTGAATACTACTGTAAGAGGAATACAAGCTATAACGGGACCCTTCGGCTTATCTACCACTGGCTTTCTCTCGTCTTCTGACTGTTTGTGACCGGTCAACGAGGACAACTTCCGAATTTTTTTATTCAACAACCCAGATTTTTTTGACTTCGAAGATTTACTATGCGAAAAACGCGACGATTTCTTCTTGGATGGTATGCGTCTAGTTACTGAATTTGAATTTGGCTTCTCTGCCTCACAATAGATATCACCGACTTCCATGTCACCTACAATGCCACTCAACAATTTATCGCAATGACCTTCCTCCAACACCTCAACTGTCAAAGGGTGTCCGATAAAGGCTTTGCCATTTAGTTTACTCACAAGAGAAACCAAAGGGACGTGTTGTGGCCGGTAGCTGGATTTAACTTCTAGTTTAACATCATATAATGTCCCATCAGAACTAGAGTTTCTTCCAGGAAAATCCGCCGTTTCATATCTGGAGTTAACAGTAAAGCGTGACTGGCGATAAGGAAGCGATCTCTGAGGTGCGAGAGATCCGTCCGGCAATAGCTTTGCTTCTACTGCTGTACCCCTGATATGCTTGCTCATGTCCCGAAACCCTTCTGCTTGACCTTCAGCAACAGGCTTGCACTTGATTTGAGAAGTAGAATTGTATGAAGTATTGGATACGCCTGTGCCGTTCCAATCAACTTTCTGTTTCTGACCAGCACCTTGACAGAATCCATCCGAGTTCCCTATTCCTGTTAAATAACCACCGGATTCACCAGTCATGCTCGCATACTTTCTCGAGACTTGTTTTCTATTTTTATTTGTATGTCTTAAATTCCTCTTTCCTTTTGACTGCCACTTTGAACTATCATTGTCTGCTCTATCACCAACGGTATCGTGACCAGCAGCTGAACTGGTACAACCAGAATCATTCTTGAATCCATTTCTCAATGGAAAAGCTTCAGATTGACTAGCTTGACAAGATTGCGGTTCCAATGCACTAACTTGGGGCATGCCAGATGAACAAGAAACAGGTGTGGGTGACAAACCTAGCAGAAGAAATTGCAACAATAATGTGAGGTAATTATCCAGCCTAGGTATAGCTAATATGATGCAGCACAGAAGAAATATAATTGTACTCTATTCTACACAAAAGGAAACGAAAACATTTATTTACACAATTACCATAATTATGCTTACTCCACATCTAAAGCTCTAAAGCTCGAAGAAGAAACTTTAAATAATGAATTTGCACACTAATATTGGGACATACAAAGATAATAACCATGAAAAAAAGTTCAACCAAACAACAATCTTGATGGAGAAGGGGGAAAATTATGAACTTAAGATAAGTTTTCTTCTGCAGCAAAGTAAAGTGAATGCGCTGTATATCTTGAGTTTTTTACTTTGAAAGCCATGCTTCAACTTACCTTATTCAACTGTTAAAATTCATGATGTATGATTCATTTTCTATCTCTCTTTTCAAAATTCCATGTTATGTTCTACTATTCTAGGCAGTTCATAAACTATTTTACAAAATTTATGCAACACGCCAAACTAAACACCTAAATCTAACATGAAACCAAAAGGCAAAGTTAGTAAATGGGAGTGGGAAGTGGAAGGAAAATCACTATTTAGCAAGCTACGAGGAGATAAAAATGAACTGTGAAGCATTTCAGATATATAAGAGTAGAAGACACTAACGAAATCACGGTCTAGTGTACCTTGTCCTGGAGTGAGTTTCTCCTCCCCTAGATCCCCAACAAATGGCACATCAAATAATACATCAGAAGAATCATTGTCAGCTAGCCCATGGATTCCCGAAGTCCCATTCTCCTTGACCTTGTGCTCTATTTGTGAAAAATCACTACCATGGTCATGAACAATTAATGAAGTCCCATTCTCACAAGCAGCCTCGGCACGATCTGAATTGTGAATTTCCATTGCAGAACTTCTCTTTGAATCCGTAAAATCTAACCCTGAAATCCTTCCATCAGTTATCCCACATAATGGAGGACTGCTTGAACTTGGAAGCTGATCACAAGTGACAGGAACTGATACCATGGCAGTACTCTCTAAAACCTTTGTCAAAGGCCGGCGTCGATATTTTCTTTTCAATAATTCATGAACATTTGCCACCTGCGATCTCTTCCTTTTCAGAGAAGAATATCCTTTAACACCATTGACAGAAATTCCGTTTGGCAGGCCATTCCCTGCAATTGAATTGTTGAGGGAAGCACTGACATGCTGAGCTATCTCGGTTGGACCTGAACCCTGGACCTTTCTCTTTGACACTACACCAACGCCGAGGTCCTCAAGTCCTCTCATTCTCTTGACTCCTTCAGTTCCATCATCTTCTGAATCATTAGGTGTTCTTCTCCTCCTTCCCTGCAAAGATTGCATCTTTAAAGAACCATTCTGATTAGGTTCTTCAAAAGATATACCAGATTGTGACAATTCTGGAGCTGAATTAGAATTGTCTCCAGAGTCACTCAAATCATCAGTGACGTCCGCGTTGACATCACCAGAATTAGACATCATAGGTAATTCTCCAGCTGATTCACCGTGTTCACTACCAGATTTATCAGATCTGGAGCATAACGGTAAGGGTACCTTGTCCAAGTGAGCACTCTCTAGCTCAAGAGCATGAAGAATAGCATCTTCCCTGCGAGCATACTTCACTGCCTTCTTGCCTAAACTAGCAGCAGATGCCTTTGCCTTCTCAATGCATTCATCATACTCTCCACAACGAAAAGCTTTTACCCGCTTTGATTTTTCAAGATTATACCAATCCCTGCACAACAAAGGAGTTTTTCCAAAATCAAACCTTATGCAGACATAAATGAGATTTAACACCTCAAACAACCAACAAATTCAAGAATCAAGATCGACAGTTTATGTACAGAGTCAGAAGCTAATGCAATCTATATTTTCTCTGATGTTTATATCTACGCATAACCTATGTATATCGAAAGTAATATAATTATAACAACTTCATAACTCTCACTCGTCGGAAGAATGCACACTGATCTTTTGCTGCAAACAGTATATATCCTACAAAGGATCAAGTACAAGTGCGACATACTGATAGTATTCAATTTAAGAGCAATGATCCATGGCTCAATGGCTGAAACGTTTCCTAATATCTCAGAAAACCCAAAAAGGACGTCACACAGTAGCTCCAAATTTCCAATAATATAAACCAGAAACACAAAATCATGTATGTAAAATTGCTTTGAAAAAAGTCTCCACAATATTAGGATATAAACCAACATCTTATTGAAATTATTGAAAAGCTTGTTTCAAATATAACAATCCATTGCATGGTGTGAAGCCGCCGCCACCCCTCCCCTCAAACGCTCGAAAAAACTAAAACTTCAATTTTCAAGCAAGCATCATGCAGCTACAGAAACATCTTAAAACTTCAAAATGATCAAACCAGCAATATATAACTACAGCGCACCACCCAATTAAGGGTGCTATTGGCAGATATAAAAAAGATAGTTAGACAAGCATGTAACAAATTATTAAAAGCATAGCTTCCTATTATGCCAAAATCAATTCTCTCCACACAAAACCTACAAAATAATCAAACACCAAGTCTTTGTTTAAGAGGGGGTTTTAGGAGGAGGGTTTATAGCAAGCTCTCCCTTGTTTGGGAGTTTTTAAAATACAGGAAATGAATTTGGAGATTCTCTAAAAACCATCCAAACCCCTTCTCCATGGTTATATTTTCCCCCAAATTGAGGGGTTTCGAAATCCAAACAAAGTGAGGGACCACCCTCTCCTCTCCTACACCCAAAACCCCTCTTCTCCCTCCTAACTTTCAAACACAACCTTAACATCAAAATCAACAATCATAAGGCTAAAAACATGTAAACTATCAACAAAACAGTTAACGCCAAAAAAAGCCATAAAAATGCACACAACACAAGAACACAAGCCATTTAATAAAAAACAAAAGTGAAAAACCAATATATAAATAAATCAAATAACAAGAAGAAGCACTTACACACTAGCATCCTCACGACCTAAAAGCTTCACCGGAGTACCCGATCTCGGAGAAACCAAACAACCTTCAGACAATTCATCAAGACTCATTATCCGACCCGGCCACCACGACCCGTTTCTTCGCCGGACCCAAACCAAACCACCAACCGAAGCATTTATTCCATTGATATTCGACTCTCCGGAACTACCCATTTCACTTCAAAAAAAAAAACCAATCCCAAAAAAAAAAAATCCTAAACCCCCATTGCAGAACAACCCAAGTTCAGAAACAGCTGAAAGTTTTCACTTTTGAATGAAACAGCACAACCCCTTTAAACCTAAAACACAAAACACACCAAAAAAACATTAAAGATTGAATTTTTACCAATCGTGCATGCAATAAAAAAATAATAAATTTACTCAAAAAATAATTAAAAAAAGGGGTAGAAAAAATGATGAACCTAGACAAAGGGGTTGTGGAGGGAGAAGATCTAGCTAAGAGAAAAATGGAAGAAGGTGAAGAAGTGAAATGGAAATTGAGGAGTGAAAAAAGGATCTAAATTGAGTGTTATTTTGACATTTTGGTGAAGAGAGGATGTAGAGAGAGTCACGGTGGCATGTAGAGAGAGTACAGAGAGGTGAGTGTGGTAGAAAAGAGGGAGTGAGTGAGAAGAAGCGGTTCCTGAAGAGAGAGAGAGAGAGAGTGCAGTGTTCCCTGTTTGGATCAAAATGTAAGTTATGGAATCTTTTAGGCACTTGGTCCATTTAGAAATGAGGAGGGAGCCAAATAGATGTTTTTTTTTTTCAATTTTTTATGTGTGTATGGTGAATTTAGGGTAAGTTTTTTAGTTTGTTAAATATTCTAAAAAAATAATTTTTAATAATTTAGATATTATTTTTAGAGATTTTTAAAATAAATGGAGTCAAAGTGAAAAAAGTTTTATAAAAAAAATTAGATATAAAAAATTATTTTTATGAGAAGATATTAAAAATAGTTTCACATTTAAAGTAGTTTTATATATTTTCAGATTTCATTTTTTTTTAAATGTAATAAATAAATGGAAACTTTTAGAAGTAATTAATTTTAAAAAACAACTTTTTTTATGAAAAACTGTAAAAGAAAAAAAAAGACCTTTAATTAATCTTTTTTTAGAGAATTTTAAACTAAATTATTGAAACTAATTCTTCAAGATATATATTTTTTTAGTCCAAAAATGTAATTTTTTATTTATTAAAATATAAAAAAAATTAAAGAATG
>JBBPBQ010000002.1:52935278-53025140 GCA_037974755.1 Cicer yamashitae | reverse complement strand
TCAACTTTTTTTATATTTTATTCTTTTTCAATTTTCTTCCATTTATAGAAGAAGTTCAGAAAGAATAAATAAAAATAGAAGAAAAATATCATACACTATCCCATACCGAGATAAATAACACTTCAATTAATGTATATTTAATTATAATTTTGATCTTTTTATTTTAACTAATTCACTAGATTGGTCTTTTTATTTTAACATTCATAATGTTTGTCCTTCTTTTATAAAAAATAGTGAATTTTAAATGACGTGACATTCAATTACAGAACTATTTAAATATATTAATTATTTATATATTATTAATTAAATTACAAAAATAAATAATTTCAGATATTAAAATTAGAAATTTATAGATATTTATTATAATTTTATGAGTCCTCCAAAATCACTGTATTATATATCACATCTTTATTTATATATATATATATATATATGTATTCTATCATAATTTTTCAATTAAGAAATTTGAGAGACGCATCTTATTGATTTTTAAAATAAAATAAAAAAGTCAATTTCACAAATTAAATAGAAATAAAAGTACCAAAACTGTCATTTATATATCACCGCCATATCTTTGTTTGGTTAGTAAAACATAGCTTCGTCATATTTCGTCATTATAGGCTTCGTAATATATAGCAAGTCTATGTAAATAATGCAAATGCATCATCGTGATTGTAATTTGCTACAAGGGTGTGCTTTCTCCACTCAACATTGCAAAGATACATTGCACGAGTTTTTTTCGTTGTTATAATGCACAAGAGGTTATTTATCTTAATCTTTTCTCATAAATATATATATGTTTTTCTTTTGTGTCAATTTAAAAAGTGCTAAGTGATGTCATGCAAATTTTTAAGAATTATGAACTAAGCACAACTAAAAATAAAGTAGATATAAAGTGCGATTAAAATAATTTTTGATAGATTCATAGCTGTCTGAAAATAATAATTATAATAGATGATAGATGCTAAATTATAAATCTTATGAGCTATGGTGATGAGCAACTAAAGATCATATCTTAAGTATTTTATTAGAATAAACTAGTGTGGTTATGTATGATATTGTGATTAGCTTAGTATTCTATGTTTTGTGATCTATTATATTTTTTTTATGTCCTATTATCTTTTTCGTCGTCGTAATTTTTACAAAATAATTTTCTCATGTTTATTATATCTTTATTTCTTAGTTGGATAAGTCTAAAAACACTATAACTTTTTTTCTAAGAGACAAATTATAAGTTTATATTGTTCTTGAAATATCTTTGACTTAAAAATCAAATAAGACTAAATGTGTTTGAGCAAAACTCAACTTCATCACCCTCATTTAGACATTAATTTGTCCTAGATGACCTCAACTACCCATAACTCAACTCGTGTTAAATTCGTGTGCTTCTCATTCTCAACATACTATTTAAAATTTGTTCAGATAGCAACTAATCCAACTAGGACCATTCAAATGTTTTCTAGCACTATTGAAGATTGTACTCGTAATCATCTTTGAAGTGGTCTTTGACACATTGAAACAATTTTCATTGGTTGGAAGCGTACTCACGAGGGATGTGTTAAACTCAATTGTGATGGGCGTGCAAAGGAAATGAGAATCGTGCAGGTTGTGGTGGTCTTCTTTGAGATATTGATGGAAAATGTATCAAAGGTTTCGTGTGAAAGATTGGCGACTATTATGCTTTTCATGCAAAAATGTGTGGTTTGTACTTGGTTCTGGAGCTACTTTGGCATGATGAAACTTCACATATTTGCATAGAATGTGACTTTAAATTGCTTATCGACATGGTTACAAATAATTGCAAGATTAATGAAACTACTCCTTCGTTGATTTGACGTGTTCAAAACTTGTTGAATCGTAACTGGCGCATTCTGGTTCATCATACTTGGCGAGAAGATAATAGGAGTGTTGATTGGCTTGCCAGTTTTAGACTGACTGTAGATTATTGGAATTTTATTGTTTTGGAGACACCTCCCAGTGAGCTTAATGGTCTATTTTTTTTAATGATATTTGTGTGGCTTGCATGCCCAGAAATCTTCTTTTAACTGTTTAGTTTGTTTCTCTTTGGCTTTGCCCTCTATTGTACAACAAAATTGTTAAAATAGTTACAATCGTTTGATCCATAAAAAATTACACGACACTATTCATTTAATATCACGAACTCCCTAATTCCAGTTTAAGCCAATAGTAGTGCTAACAACACTCTATTTGTATAACTTTTTTTTTTTTGTAGTGGATAATTTTTTACGGTAAATATAGATTTTATTCGTAATATTAGAAAACATTACATAATATGTGGACACCATGTAAAGAGATAAATTTCAACCAAAATCTAGAACCTGCTTCCAACCAAACGAAGTTTTTCATACCCAGTCAAAGACTAAAGAGATAAAAAAAAATCCATTTGTCTTTATCTCTATTATGTTAAGGATCATATCTTCAACTTCTACAAGCACACTTTGACTACAAATGGTCTCACAAATGTCCAAATAAATCGTGTGATCCATAATCATATGGAGTGAAAAGGTGATATCCATTACACACATAAAATTGATCCAAAATGTACATCTCCTTTAGGGTTTTTCATCAAACAACATGAATGCATACTTAAAACACACTAAAACAAACACCACTATATCTAATATCAAACAACATTAATAAAAGTAAAAAACATAGCCACCATAGTGACTTAGGAGGAGGATGAGCATTATGCCGACTTCGATGTTGGAGGAACATTCGTGGAGGTGGATGGTGGTTTTGGCGGAGGTGTGTTGACTTTGGCACTAGCATTAGTGGAGCCTCCATGTGTTTGTAGACGAAGGAGGAACGGGTGAGACTTTGCAACCTAATTGTAGAGCCCCTTAGTAGAGCCAAATATCATTTCATATTTTTAAATGATTTCATGATTTGAGAGAAAAGAACGTGGTGTGAGAAAATGTGAAGTATTTAGTTAATATTAGTAGAAATTTTTTGTCGAAGAGAAAGAGAAACAAATAGATAAACCTCCATAAAAGGAAAATGTTATGCTCATAAAAAGAAAAGGCGAAATGAAGTCATCCCTTAACCCTAAAAATGAAAAACAATTTATAGAAAGAAAGAAGATCATCCATCTATAAAAAATTTGTGGCGAATAAATAACAATAATGTATGCAAATATGTTAGTAAAAAATGTATGCAAACATATTAAAAAAAGTAAATAGAAAATTAATTTTGATTTGAAGATGTAAATATTTTTAAAAGTAAAGTACAAATTGGGTATGAAATAAAAAAAAAGTAAAATAAATAAAGGATGCTTGGTATTAATTTTTTTACCGGACCCTTAGTATAATTATACATCACAATTACATGGAAATGAAGAAAATGTAGATTGCTAAGTAACACAAAAAGTGAAAGAGTGAAATTCAAGTTTGGTAAGAAAACATGCAACTCACCCTTCATATTATTAATATTCTCAATTAAAAATGTATTTATATACTTTACACATTTTAAAATACTTTTAGCAATACATATTTTTTAAAAGTATTGCGAATTTAATTTGTATCCAGCAGAATGTTTCGACTGAGAGGTAGGTAGGTTTATATTATTGCTTCATGAAGAGGTTATTATTATTTGTTATACAAAAGCTATTAATATTATTACACTATCAATTATTTTTTTATGAAAACGCAAAATTTATTAAGCAATTAAATCAGTTATAACGAAAAAGATAATAATTCTCAATTTGAATAATATAAGCGAAAGATAAATAAATCTAGTTAAATGATGTCTAGTAGCTATTAAATTATTATTATTATTATCATTAATTTTTAATAAAAAATTTAGAGTAGGTGAACGCCCTCTAATTCAAGTTATGAAATATTTAAATATTTATAAATAAATTTATATTTGAATCATTTAAATAAATAGGTAAAATAGAAAAACAAAAATATTATTATTATTATTGTTTATTGTTATATTTTTTAGGTAAAAAAAATAATTATTAATGTATACTATAAAAAATAGTTAAAAAAAATAAATAATTGTACCCAAAAAAAAAAAAATTAAAGCGTGATTTGGCCATGGATGAATATACAGAGAAACGAAAAGGGGGCGTGTTTGAGTGATTAGGTCTTCTTCTTCCAGAACACTATCACTTCACACCCATTTTCAACTATTCAATCCAATCATGACAGGTATTTTCCAATTTCAATCTTCAACTCTCTTTTCATTCTATTACTATATGCTTTTACTTCTAAGAACTTGTTTTCATTCACCTCCATTAACACCGCAAATATTCCCATCAAAACGACACCGTTTAGTTAATCAAACCCTTATTCGATAACTGCTTATTATTATTACATGCAGACTACGCGCAAGAACAAGAAATGGAAATTGAAGCATTAGAAGCTATACTCATGGATGAATTCAAAGGTTTTTCTTTTATGCATATCTATGCTATTTTATTTTCATAAAAAAGCTATTTTTATTTGTCTATTTGTTTTTTTATGTTGAGAAAAATGGCTTGATTTTTCTGTTTGATACTTCATGATGGTAGAAATACACTCTGGTGAAAGTGGTCTAAGTACTTCCAATAGGTGCTTCCAGATTAAGGTCACTGCTCAGGTAAAATGTTACTCATTCTTTTACTGCAGTTTCTCTGTGTGTGTGAATGTAGTGGCAAATCCAGGACCCTGGCTCAGACGGTGCAAAAAATGATAGTAATTTAGATTTTAGGTGTGTTGGGCTTAATGTACAAAAAAAATCTAGGGTGGTCAGAATGTAAAAAGAGAAAATAGGAGGTATTGGTGCAACTTTTCAAAGTTCAGGGTGGGCAGGTGAACACCCTCACCATACATGGGATCTGCCCCTATATATATTATAATCATGATTTTAAATTTGTATAATATCTTTAATTAATTGAAGAATATAACGACATTCTTTGATATGCGTAAGATGTAGCTGACCTCGCCTAACCATAGAAAACCTTTTGTTGCTGTTGAAGTCTATGGTAGAGTTTGTATCATACATTCCATTTTAACTGTCAGTTTTATTAGAAGAATTTTGTTCTAATTTATTTGTTGTTTTCAAATTTCAATGCAACATTAACTCTTGTTTTGTCAATTATACTCTTCTCTACTTATTGCAGAGAGAGAAGTATGTGCAATATGATAATGAACAGTCAAGGGTATCATATAAAAAAGACAATTAATTTCATCAAAAAACAACAATATTTGTTGACTTTCTTGTTTTGTGTAAAACAACTTTAAACGACACTTAAAAAGGCTCAGAGATAGTAA
This sequence comes from Cicer yamashitae, assembly GCA_037974755.1. Taxonomy (NCBI): domain Eukaryota; kingdom Viridiplantae; phylum Streptophyta; class Magnoliopsida; order Fabales; family Fabaceae; genus Cicer; species Cicer yamashitae. The sequence continues at coordinate 53,019,864 of JBBPBQ010000002.1, read as the reverse complement.
CCTTTTTGCTAGTGGGAGCTTCGAAGTTAAAATAAGTCGCGTTTCTTCACTTACGGAAAGGTTCTTATAAACTTGTAGATGTTTATGGAGAAATTGAATGGGAAAGCTTTTCAAAAACTTTGAGATGCATAAGCTTATTTCAACTTACGGGAAAAGTTAGGGTTCTCTTAATATATATGTTTCTACAAGTGCTTCTTGAGAATTAGCTAAACTGGTTTTATGTCATGGATAGTCATAACTGTTGATCTTATGCAGATACTATGGAATCAATCTGTGTCTGAGTTATATTGTTGCTAATAATATGTTTTGACTACTTGAGCAAAATTTATCTTTGCCTTCATTATTGAAAATAAGAACAGAACATTTTCCTGTTGTATGTGGTTGTTGAACTTAATTGCAATTATTTGGAGTTATATTAGTGTTTTTTCCGGCAAAAGGTAACTTGCTGTACACAGTTCAATGGAATTCAGCGTTACTGGATATAGCAGTTGGATTCATTTCCATTACTTTCCCCCTTTCTTTGACTAAAGGAATGTGCTTAGGCAACTGAGACATCTTCCTCGTCACATAAATTCGCAAAAGTGACCCTTCTATTTGTCTTTGTTATGCAATTGAACAGGAGGAAGAGGAAGATGGTTCAATTACTAATCCAGGTTTCTTCCTCTTTGATGTGTTATTTTCTTTTCCATCTCGTCTTTCTATTTTATTGAAACTTTTGATTTTGGAATATCTTGTCGCTTTCTTCCAAAGAAATGACTTTACTTTTGGAGCTTATTTTCTAAATCCTCTGATGTGTAATATACAAAAGATGTGGTTGATATTTTTGTTGCAGCTCAGCTGGCTTTGATCTTTGCACACACAGAAAAATATCCTGACGAACCTCCGCTTTTGAATGTGAGCAGGTCAGTATTTTGTCTGTCTAGTTAATGTCAAGTGAAGTGCACACATTATTGCTTTATTTACGATATACTAACAGTAAGACGCTTTTGTTATATTTCACTATACTAAACAGTTTGCAAGGAATACCTGGTGAAGATTTAAGGATTTTGAAAGCAAAACTTCAACAAGAGGTGGTCTTTAATCATGCACTTTTGTTGTTTACGCTTTGAGCCGAACCAGTCTTTGTTCTATACTTGCACTGGTTGTCATCCAACTTGAAAGACTTCTTTATGGTCATTCTGAATTTAATGTTTCCACTTGTTATGTATATGCATTTCACCCTGCTCAATGTGTGATGGGTATGGAACTCGAGACTTGTTGTGGATGTTTGTCAGGTTATAGAAATTTTGATGTAAAACTTGTGTTCCGCAGGCATCTGAAAATCTTGGCATGGCTATGATTTACACACTCGTTTCCTCAGCTAAAGAGTGGTTGGCTGAGCGGTTTTGTCAAGACTCAGATGGTGTGAATGCTGAAGCAGAAGAGGCTGCCAAAGAAGATGTAAGCATGTCTACTATATATAATGTTTTTTTTTTAGTTAAATGATTTCGTAATTTCAAGGGTAAAGCAATTGTTCTTTTAAGATTTCTGAGCATGTTAGGTAGTCGTGAAGCATGGACAAGTGAACATGATAACACTATTGGAATCAGATAATATTCAATATGGACATGCATATATTTATGACTAAAGAGTATAGAGCTTTTTTTTCCCTCTTTTTTATTTTATTTATTTTATAAATCTTCTAAAGGGTCATATACATGTTAGAAGGTTTAAGGTTGGCTGACGTGGCAGGATACTTAAGCCGATATGCCTAGACTAGCTAAAGTGCTAGGATGAGGAGCTGCAATTGTGCCCTTATTAAACTAAATATCCAAGGTTCATTGACTAGTTAGCGAGTACTGAATAATGGTAGCAAGATCACCGGTGCTGAATGTTTATATCATCTCTGTGATATTTGCACAGATAGTATGCTTTGGTCAATGGAAGTAATCATTTTAGCTCATATATTTGCATACTTGTGTTCAATAGAGCTTTGTTTTCAAAGACAGTGTTGACTGCTACCATTGTCCTTTTTCTTTAACAAATTTTTGATCAGTAGATAATATATGTGAGGTGTGGTTAGGGATGTTCGGGGATTGGATAAGGATTACACTTGTTTTAAAGGAAGCATAATCCTATCTAATTACATTCTTACATAGTTACATATATGTCAAACATAGTGAATTAGAACACTGATATGATCAAAATTCCAATTACTCTTTATAATATTTGTTTATTATGAAGGAAAAAACAATTTGAAGTGGTTATTCTCCATAGTGGAAGCTTCAATAATCAATATGTGGTTATTATTCTACACAATATTTAAAGTGGAGAGAGTGGGGTGTAATTCTTACAAAAGTTTTATAGTTGATTGCACATGGTAGACACACATCTAGAATATACATCATTTGTATATATCTACTTGTATGTTTCAAAGTATAGTCCTTTAGTACACGATAGTCGAATTAGTAAAAGTGGTAGTAGTGATTTATTTATGCCTTCTGTTGTTCTTACCTGGACTCAATTTAAAACAAAGATATGTTTTTCTCTGTAGTACTTTCATTTTCCAATTTTTCACATTTGCCTCTGAAATATTGTACTGAAAAACTGCCTGACAATTTTTTATCTTTAACTATTCTTAGATAGTGATACCCCATGGAGAACCAGTTACTGTTGAAACATTTTTGGCATGGAGGGAAAGGTTTGAAGCTGAACTAGCACTTGAACGAGCCAAGTAAGCCTCTTATAGTAGTTGCTCTTATTGTATGGCACACATTTCTTAATCTCTATCTCCACAATTTTTAAAATACAAAAGGTTCTTGTGTAGCCGAGTAAATCAAGTCTACTGAATGTGCGTGTGTGACACCTGATAATCAGTAGGGCTAGGGTTCTTAAGGGCATACTTATGTCGCGGGAGAAATGAAAAGAAAATGAGTGGGAGTTTGTAAATTTGTAAGTAGCATTTATAACAAATAATACAATAGAGTTGGTGATATTTAAAAGGATTACAATCTCCAACCCAAATTTTTTTATTTTTGTTTAACAAATGATTGAAGTTTGATAGCCTGCAGCTACGACTTTCCTTCTGTTCTGATGCCAAAACCATTTGTCCTGTTTGCAGGTTAATGCCAGAGTCTGTGCTTGCAACTCCGAAGGAAAAGAAACTCTCTGGTAGACAGTGGTTTGAAAGTGGAAGGATGGTACTTTTTTGTCCTTACTATTGATGCCTCGATGCCTTAAATTGACATTTTTTCTGTTACAAGTTTCAAGTGTATAACTTATTACTTTGTGACTAAAATATACGTTGAACATTGAATTAATTTATATTTCATAAAAAAAATCCTCCAAAATGATTATAAGACCTGTCACCTTTGAGCTATAACATTATCACAGGTAGCCCAATAACCAATAGTTCACTTGATTACAAGATAACCACGCTAATGGCTAATGCCTTCTGGCTTTTGAAGTTGTTAGGATTTGTCTCACTTAAAACACTTCATAACTTAATTAACCACAGTTTAGAATAGTGTTTCCTATTTCGTAAATATCAAGACTACAAATAGTTTCTTTCAACATTTCTCCCCCTAAATTTTACAAGCATAGAAATGATACAAGTTAACCTAGAGTGAAAAAGGTTTTGTTATTGTTTTGTATAAAATATAAATAATAGACCTGGTTTTGTTTGTTCACAGAAAGGTGCAGCTATTGTTACTGAGGAATTGGACGAGGAATTGGATGAGGAAGATATCTTTGATGATGATGATTTCGAAGGTCTCTTACTCTCTCTATCTCCACATCTAATTAATTAGCTGTTTCTCAGAAGCAAAAACCTTCATATTTTGTCTATATGAAGTTTATGCATAATAATGATAAAATACATGTTTTATTTGTATCGTGGCAGATGACGAAGACGATATGCTTGAGCATTATTTAGCTGAAAAATCCGATTCATCCACACATTCTTCCATGCGAGCAAGTTAAATTTCATTTGCAGTTTTATCATGTAGAGAGTGATCTACAGCTTTCCTTGTCGGGCTTTGAGGGAGTTTTTCTTCTAGGATAAAGGAAAGATAATTTAGCAGAAAATTTTGGCGTGTGACAAAAGAAACCATTTTTATTTGAAGTTGTCGGCCATGGATTATATGAACGCTATAAACTAATGAGACACAAACTATTCACAACTAAATTTAAAAGTGAAAGAATGCGATTGTTTAAAGTGAACTAGTATGCATTCATGCAAAAGTATCTTGTGATAAACCAAGAATCTTCCTATGTTTTTATTTCATTTCAAATCGAGTAATGAGGTGACTGGATTCTCTCAAACTTTTCATAAACTTTCTACACTGAAAGTTGTTATCCCCACCTCTTTTGCCATTGTCAGCCTGTCATAGTTGCAACAAGCACTCCAGTCAGAACATTTTAAATTATTGAAACTTGTTACCAAAACAAATTTGACAATTTTTCTGCAATAATTATATATAATTATTTAATTAATAAACCAAGAATGTAATCAATCAGAAAATTTTAAAACTGTTTTCCATTTTTCCTATGCATGTTTGGTAATATAAAATTTATGTCAACCTTAGTAGGCTAAGATTCATCGCAGCAGGAAAATTTTCTATATCACTTTATATCAATTGGAGTGTTTTTTTTAGGGGATCAACTCAAGGTTATAATAGCTGAATTTGAATTGTTTGCAGTTTAAGATGAAACTAGACGAAATGCAGTTATAAATTAGTTCTGTTCATTTTTTTAAACAAGTTCCAAAAGTTCTGACCTATACCATTTTTTGCATAATGCAAGGCCAAAGGAGAGTATTAATAGAAATATTGAACTTACCATTTCTAGGGGTTTCAATTTCACTTGAGTACCTAAGTACTTGTCATGTTCTATTGTATAATCAATTAAACTTATGCAATTCACATGTAATTTAATGACTATAACAACGGAGTATTGTTACTTATTTTCTCTTGTTTCATATTTTGCCTTACGGCTCATAATCATGGCCTCTAAGTTTCATGGCAAAAATAAAAGAGGTTGCATATTTTTAAGACCGAGCTGATATAAGTAGGGCATCACTATCCAATAAGCCTTACTTCATCACTACATTCACCCTGTAGGGCACTTTTCAAATTCAATGTATAAGGGTCTCAGGAATTTTTTAAATACATATGTAGTATATCATTGACCAGATTTTCAAAAGGGATACTTTGAACAACAATTATATTAAAGTTAATATTTTATTTCTAATCTCAACATCCAAATATTTCAATGTTTTGAGCGATTATCAAGCCGGGTTAATCAAGGCAAGGACACAATTGCTCCTTTAGCTTGACAATATTATACAAGTAAAATTTGTCCTCTAAATTATGATTCCCCCTTTAATAAGACAATTTTTATATTACAAATTATACAAGGAAATATGCTTTCTCAATAGTGACATGGTGTCATTGACCCTAGGTGATAAATATCAGCATCATGATTCCATCCAAAGTTTTGCAACATTCAATTTTTATACACAACCTTGATCAGTCATGGCTTGAGCAATAGTTAGAAAGGCAGAGATAACCGCTCCATGTACCAAAGCCCTGACATATAACAACAATAAAAAAAATATTAACTAGGGCTGATTATGATTAAGAAAAGCTAAAACTCGCAACATACTTGAATATGATTAAGAAAAGCTACTAAAAAAATAGGTACACAACATGAATAACATCCGATGACTAATGGGAAGCAAGTTTTCTTTTATAGAGCACTGATAGAATTGAAGAATTGCAGTTGCAATTTCAGTTTCAATGACTAGTTACACAAGAATGCCTTTTATTTCGATGACTAGTTACACAGTTTATTAATTTATTTACTTACTCAAATTGCAGAGATACCATATTGTTATAGATAAATAAACAAAATGGTAAAGCATAGAGGTTCGTTAGAGCTTTCGTTGGTGTTGTTATGTTATTGAAAAAAGCACTTACTCAGGGCTTTCTTTTTGATAGCCAAAATCAGTTGCAGCTTTTATAGCTCTTTGATAAGTCTGTTTCATTGCTTCCTGCCAAAAGTAAAATAGCAACATCAGTTGATATTGAACAGTATGCAGCTGGAAATGACCAAAGTGTGAAAGAAAAAACAACAATTAACAGTAACCCTGAAAAAAAACCACGAAATGCGTATGTCTATATTCCTCAGCAGCACACATGACATTGCGTTATTTATGGAGATTGCACGCTTTCTTTTTTCCCCAAATACTAACATGTAAGAAATCAAGTTTCATTCAACTTGAGTAGAAAGAAATAAAAAGAGAAGTATATAACACTCAACAACCGCAAACCTATCAACCATTTATAATTCTTAAAAGGAAAATTATATGATTTGTAAGAACAATTTATTTCAAATAGCTACCTGCAATTTAGATTCAAAGTCCTCCGGTGACCAGTGCATCAAACTGCACTCGTGATTCAATTCAAGTTCTCCAGCTACAACCTACAAGCAAGGAGAACAAAAGATCAAAGAAAAGTCCATCCAATTTCCAAATGCCACCCCTAAAGCCAAATGATACTACTCAATCTGACATAAACTTGTGAATCACAGTTTCAATTTGAAGTTTTGTATTATTGAATGATAAGGGTTTAGATAAGTCTATTAGTGCATACAAACATCGATGAACTGTTGAATCAAGGCAGTTTCCATTACCAGAACCCTTGACCAACAGGCTTGTGTGCGCATCCATTTAACCAGCACTCACTAAATTTACATCTAATGACAGTTTAACATATAGGCAGCAGGGGAAGTAATTATTAAACGAATATCGTTATGATTCATGTTTGGGGAAAAACAAAAAGCAACAATATGTTAAATTCCTCAAACAGTTCACATAAAAACTCTCAATTATGGGTGATAAATTTTGCACCGTCATCATTGAAGGTGAGTAGTTGTACATCACGACCACGACCACGACCAATTAATGCAGGAAAAACTAAGTAAACATCTCACCCCTCCAGCACCAGCAGCCATTGCAGGAGCAACAAGAACATTAGCTTTCCTCAGAACTTGAACTGCATCAGGAGTACATGGCATGTTTGAACCTATGATTCAAATAATAAAAACCAGACTTCATCAGTATATATATATGAGAAAGAAGATAAAAAAAAGGTAAATACAGCATCTTAGAACGATAACTACCTTCTATTAGTATACGACAGCCTGAATTAACCAAATTCATGGCATCAGATTGATCAATCTCATTCTGTGTTGCACAAGCAAATGCAAGATCGCACCTTTCACTCCAAGGTTTTGCTTCATCATAATATTTGGACCGAGCATAGGTCTTTGAATAGTCTCTACATACACCAGTTTATGAACAAGGAACATAAAATCATATATAACTGTCAGCATGAAACATAAATAAACGACAAAAGTGATACAAACCGCAAACTTCTATGCTGAGCTTTGATGTCTCTCAAAAATTGTACTTTCATGTAGTCAAATCCATCTTCATCAACCAAATAGCCCCTAGAATCTGATAAATTATAAATACTTTAGTTAATAAAGCGCACATTCTGTGAAAATATTAGGGTACATAGAAGAGCTCAAAATGTCACTGACCATCCTATATTTAATTACCACTATGCTTAATGAAGTGTAGGCTTTCATTCTTGTTAGAACAAAAGAACTCACATGTCATCCTACAAAATGCAATAGCGTACATATACTCATCAAAGAAAACAAAAATTACCTGATACTGAAATCGGAAGAGCACCATATGCAATTAGCTTCTCTAAAACATGCAATGCAATCTTTCCAGAGCCACTCACTACACATCTACAGGAAATTATAGATTAGAAGAGAATTCCAGGATCACAAAAGTGTGAAAAAAAAATTTAGGAGACAACAAATTTCACACTAGATAGCTGGTTTTAAAAAGAATGAAATTATAGAAAATGGGACTTCACAAGCTTCTAATCTTGATGGAATTTTGAATTCAAGAAACATTTTATCGATAAAAAAAGAATGCTTAATAATGACAAAAAAGAAGGGTCAGAAAGGTAAGGACAATCTTTATAAAATGGTCTCAATTAAAAAAGAAACCTTAATCCTTTGAGTTCTTTATTCATGTCAGCTAGCATGAGCTGGGCAAAGAAAACCTGCAGATGCGTGAAAAACTTGTTAAATTTAATCGTGAAACAAGAGTTAGAGAAAAAAATTAATCGTGAAGACATTCTTGACTGGAATGGGAAGTTGACCGGAAAATTTAAAGGACCTGCTGTAAAAGGATCCCAAAAAAAGAGAAAGAAAATGGAGCAATTAAAAGTTAAAATTACCAGCCCATAGCCAGTAGCTTCAGGTCGAAGACTGGAGCCAGACCAAAATATTCTTGGCCCTGTAAAAGTTCCCTGCAGAAGTATCCCAAAATATTACCAGCCCATGCATATATGAAAATTACATGACGATAAAAGTTTTCCCTTTTCAATGAATGCCAACATATCTCAAATTATCATGTACTATACATGATGCATAATATGCACATTGATTTGTATACAGTAAAGCAGTAACCCAACCCAAGCACATAAAGGAAAAGATAACACGGGAAAAAGTTTTTAAAAAACTCTACAACAACCAGCTTAAAATGAGAAGCTAAAAATAATAACACGAATACAAAGTAATGCCTAAACTAGGTTTGCAAATGTAAGATGTATCTAAGTTATACAATTGTTAATTTCTGTGGCCATTGGGCTTTACGTTTATTGATATTCTGTTGAAGCTACATAAGATAGGCACGTGGCCCGCTGTCTTGTGGGCCTCAGAAGGGTACGTACAACAAAACATACTCAAAGGTACCACCAACAGACTGCATAGCTACACAATGACTCCTCGGATATACCAAAAAGAAAGTCCATCAGAGGACAATACATCCACACAAGGATGAGGGAAGAGAAAGAGTGAAGACTTTAAATTGTGATTAAGGTTTAGATGCAAAAAACTAAGCACTAGCCCTTATTTATACTTATATTAGACTCTTAATCCTTTTTAAACAAGAAAATAAATCTCGAAATATAACGAAATATGAAAAACAATCCTAAGAGAAAACCTAAGATATTATAAGGAAAAAGTTCCATTTTGAATTGATGCTAAATCACTCAACAAGAAGGATAAATTTGGTTACATAATATACTAAAAATAAGGAAGAGAACAAAGTGATAAACCTTCTCGAGAAGGAACCCTACGCTCCTCACTCAGACTTGCCCAATCCAATTTCCTCTCAATCCTTGCCTAATTTCCATCATTCCCCGGTTCCCCTCACTCCAATATATAGAAATGATTTTCTATCTCTCTCTCCATTCAACAATTACCACCTGTCCCATTCTGTTATAACTCCTTCTAACCACTTCCTCTATACCATGATGCCTATCAGCCAAACTTCATTTGGGATAGCCGTCAAAAGGCTTTTGAGACAAACTAATCTAAGGCTTTTGAGAGAAGTTATGGAAGTAGCATGCAGAAAAACCCACTAAGCCATTAGACACCTAATCCTAATCAAATAAGGGGGGGAAATCATGAAACGTAAAGAAAAATGGAAATCAAACCTAAGATATTCTAAGTTACTCGAAGATCAAGCCTAAACATTAGGAGATATAAGATATTTTCCATGTATTCTATCACAGATAAAATACATAAAAAGATGAAAAGTAAATCCACTGAAAAGATAGTTAGGGTTTAACAATGCTTGAATTACCTGAAAATTACCAGCTAGACGTCTATACTGTCCAAAAAGATATCCCATCTCACGAGTACCAACACCCATGTCCTCTGATGGAAGATCCTAATATACATCCATACAATAATAGTATTTTGAACAGGCCTTCAACGTGAATTAGGTTAAAAGTTACAGGAAAAGTGTACTTTCAGTTACCTTGTCAGGACCAAGGTATCGAAACATCTCAGTCATTAAACTCTGGCAAAATCGCATAACCTGCCAGCATACCAAATTAATATTTAGTAATTATAATTTACTTATAAAATAAAAGTACACGGCTAGAAATTAAACTGATAACTCGCCTCATTATCACTTCTCCCTTTTGGATCAAAATCACTTCCACCAGCTGCTCCTCCTAATTTGTAAGGTGATAAAGCATTCTTTAAGGTCTGCAGAGAAGAAATTCTGTATAAAGTGGTCTACCACGGAAATGCAGCTTGAAATTTAGATAGTAAAATTTTGTTGATATGTGAGCCTCAGTATATTTGTCAAATATCAACTAATAAAGACTTATTACTCAACCAAACTCAAGATGGTATTACTAGTATAAGTATAACTTTGTGTGAATATATGTTTTCTGTCCCAATGATTAAATTTCTGTCCCAATAAATACCAAAAATATTTGTAATACCTGCTCAAAGCCAAGGAATTTGGTAATACTTAAATTCATTGTTGAATGAAAACGAATGCCACCCCTGCATGGACCCATTGACTGGTTAAATTGTACCCGAAACCCTCGATTAATGTGTGTCTCACCCCTATCATCCACCCACGGAACTCGGAAAATAATCATTCGTTCAGGTTCCAACAAGCGCTCCATGATGTTAACATAACTGAAAAATGAGGATATTAATGATATTATGAGTCCAGTTCTAATAAATAAATAAGCATCCGTAACAATATTAAAAAAAAATTATACAATAATAACCATTTGAACAAAACTCACTGCGAATTTTTCCCGATGACTCTTTCAAGAGCTTGAACTACCTCCTGGACTGCCTGAATGAATTCAGCCTCATGAGGATCCCTTTTGAGTGTAGCTTCAAGAATTGATCCCGCTGTTTTTGACATTACAGCTTCAATTATAGAATTTGTCAGGCAATACCCAAAAGAATGCAAGCATTTTTATCAAGAAATTGAATAGTGTGCAGATAAGTATCAAGAAATTCATCATGTAAATTGTAAAACAGAAATTCTATCAAGAAGACGAGAAATGGGCTTGAAATTTGCCAGAAAGATGGTGATAATGTGAAGCCTGGCATTTTAAGATGCACACTGAAGTTTTAAAAGTTAATATTACTCAGGACAGAAGAAGAAACCTTGAATGTCAGAGTCAAGGTCAAGAACAAGATTAATATCAATATCATCAAGTTCAGAAAACTCCATAACACACAGACAGAGAGAGAGAGCGAGGGAGAGAAGAGAAAACTGAATCTGCGACTATATTTTTTAATTGTGAATATTGCAATGTGTGTTATATATATATATACAGAGAGAGAGAGAGAGTTAGTTGAGCCAAACAAACTCTAAACAGAATAACTGCCACAAACTGAAGCCCAAGGCTTAGCTGGCTTAGAACAGAATTTCAAAATAATCTAGACTCTGTCACTGACACATACTCCAAGAAAGTATGCAAGGAAACTACATTTTGCAAAGTGGTCATTAAAAGAGGGGAGGGACAAAAAGAGTGAGAGGGAACAAGGAAAAACGGTTGTATACCATAGAATATTTACCTGAAATCACCAAGATAATTCAGATTAACCTAATGAATTATGTTTTCACTTGATACAATACAAAGGGTCAGTTGAAGTGCTGAATGCAGCAGTAAAGCATATTCCTATTAACCTATCTATTATTGATCAAATGCATCTTTTGTGGCATTTCAACATAACTACTATATATTTTATCATGAACAAAGGACCAATAATTAAAATGATTTGGGATAAGATCATAGTATCTGAATTCCATTAACGTTTTTAACGAAACTGAAAACATTATTTGCACATGTTGGTTATTATAGCATGCTCAGAAAGCCAACCTTTTACATAAACGGGCTTGTCAGCTATAATTTTATCTTTGGAGGCTGATTGAAGACGAAGAGCCTCTTTATGAAGCAAACTATTATTGTGTTCTTCGAGGGCACTCATCTGCATATTCCGACTGCCTTCATTCCCATAAGGATTTCTTCTATGCTTACGGCCGAATTCCCTGCAGACAGAGCAGAAAATCCTCGGTGTCCCGTCTTTCACATCGACATAAGCCCATTTGTAAGTGTCTGCCCATTCCTCTCTCCATCTTTTAACAACCTTTTTCTTCCTTTTCACCTGTTGGGTCTGAGACATATCTTGAGCATCATGAGAAAGCTGAGAAACCCCCATCATCTGCTTGCTCTCACCATGCTCTTCCGCAGAAGATTCCCGCAACGGTGCACCAATTAGTGTAGTATTGCCAAATGAAGGATCATCTTCCCCGGGTCCGATTTCTAAATCAATCTCTTCACCAATCTCCCTCACAACCAAGTGATGCCTCTGTGCTTGCTGAATTAAATTCATATCATCCATTGCAGAATTCATCCCTATTCCAGTGGTTGGCAGAAACATTCAGCATGACAACCCTCGCCACAAATCTAAAATGGTTTGCTTTCTGTCAAGACCAATACAACAAATAATCAATTTACCTCTTTAAAGTTAATACTAAAAAAGAATTATTCACAAGATAATTATAAAAGGGAAAAAGTTTGTTCCTGAGTGACAAACATTCAGGCATATCTGGTGTCCGACATGTGTTGGTGTTGGACATCAACAAAACAATGATACATGTGGTTTCATTCCTTCTATTTTCTTAAATTATTACCGGTGTCTGTGTGTCAGTATGAGACTATCATTGTCGTGTATGATGTCCAGTCATAGATTGTAGCCACACAAGAAGTAAAACCAACCTATCACTCTAGTATAAAAAATCAAAACAGTAACATTGTGTAAGCCAGTTTCCATCCATTCAAAACCACAATAAACAAGAGTCCCAAACACAAGTGTCATTTCCAGTGCTAAGAAAACATTACAACTTAACAAAATCCATCACAACTTCCCTCAACCCTAGATTCCATGAGTACCCATTGCAATTGACAATAATTTACACCCAAAGGCACAACATAAACACATAATTTTCAGCAATACACAGAGCCATAATCCATAAACTCAATTAAGTAATGGAGGAAAATAAAAGATTTCTTTTTTCCAATGTCCCACAAATAATAAGTAAATTTTAAGAACACCCAGAAGCTTAATTTCATCACTGAGCTAAAATACCTTGAGAATTCGAAAGAAAGGGATAAACTTGAAAAACGAAAGTTTTGAGCATCTCTCTCTCTCTTTCTCTCTTTCTCTCTCTCTATATATAGTGTATATAATAAGATATGATATCTGAGAATGTGTTCGTTGGAGAGAGATCAATAAGGGAAATTGAAAGGCATTAAAGGAAAAAGAAGGAAAGTTTGATGTGAATTGGAGGATCAGGTTTGTGGGTAGAAGAAAACAAGGGGAAAAGGGTATTCGAAGTGTATTGTTGTGGTGTTTCAGAAATCGAAATCGAAGAGTCAAGAGAGTGATGGTATCATCATCATCATCATCATCATGTAATGAAATTGATGAGTAATGCGATGGTGATTGTGATCATCGCTTTGCAGATGAACACAAGATACACTGTTGTTGTTCCTATCAATGTTTTTTATTTTTTTATTTACTAAAAAAAAATTAAACTCTAATTATTTTAGTCTTTCTTTTTATTTTCATTTTAACAGTACCTCTTTTCAGTAAAAAATTATTACTTTTTTTAAAAAAATTTAACAATCTTTACCAACTAATAAAAAATTTAACAATACTAACATTTAAATTTTAAAAAGGGAACTAATAAATTTAGTCCAGGTGATTTTTTGTTTTTGTATGTTTTGAAATTTCCAAAAACAAAACCAAAGCTCATTGGTACAAGAGATGAGAATCTCAAAAAACATGAGGTAGTTTATGTTGGCAATATCGAATAGCAGAGCAAACCGGGTAATATGTGTGAGAATAGGTTTAAGACAAATCTTTTTTAAATAGATAAAACTAAGATTGTTTTACAAGTCTATAAAAAGTTCAAGCTACAAGTCAAATTTTTTTTTTATTAATATTATTATATTAAATTTTGAACTTTATTAAATCATATTTGATAATTTTTTTTTGTAATTTTAAGTGTATTAACTTATATTAAGTTTTGACATATTTAAGTTTTACCCTATGTCAACATGTCATAATTATTTATGGACATGATTTTATATTATGAAGTAGAATAAACCATTCACTTGTTTGAACATTTTAAGATAGAATGATAATAAAATAGAATTCCATCTCATTGATTCTAAATTGGAGGAAAATAAAAATTAAACTATTCCTTTTTTAACAACTCAAAAACAATGGAACATAAATTTATTTCATTATATTCTATTTCATACCATTAATTCAAATATAACTTTAGAGATAATTGTGTAAAAATCAAAATGTTTAATAATCTAATGATTATGATTGAGAGTGTAAAACTCTTTACACCGATAATATATATGAATTAAATTCATAATAAAATAGTGTTTGAAATATAATGTCAAATAAAACTAATTTTTTTAAATGTCATGTTAATTTTTTTTTTTTAAATTTTCTTTCATTGATCTATTAGTTTATTTAAAAATATGTTTAATTATCTTTTTTAAGTTGCTAGAGCATGTCCAATGAAGGTATCTATGCGAGATTCATATAATAAGGAACATGTATCTTATTTTGCTTTCCATCGGAGAAGCCTAATGTGGCAAAATGGGTAGCATTGAAATTGGTGAGACATCTTAAATAAGCAATCGTATCACTGAAATAAAATACACTATTTTTTCACAACTAACAATTACAAAAGAGGGAAAAAAACTGATTCATATAAAAAATTAATAGAAATACATAAATATGATCTCAAAATCTAGGTGGGTATGAGTTTGTGGGGTTATGAAGGAAAGTGCTAGTATATGGTTTGAGTAGAAGAAAGAGATGACGGTTTGAAGAAAAAGATGGAGGCTTGAAGAAATTTTTGGGGCAATCATGGAGTCTTGGTACAACAAAGAAGTATGAGGTGGGGTTTGTGTGAGAAAAAGGAAAGTGAAACTAGTGGTTTGTGTTTATTAAAAAAGAAACTAGTGGTATGTGTAGGTGAAAGTGGGGAAGTTGAGTATTGTGTGTGTGTGGATAGTATAGACCGAAGAATCTTTTCATAAAAAAATTACTATTGAAGAAATATTACCATTTACATTATAACCGTTGAAATAGTATTTAATGGTTTCATTTACTAAATTTTACACAAACGAGGATTGATGCAATATGTGGAAAAGGCATTTCACCATTACAAAAAATTTCACCATTACAAAAATACATTGCTGTTATTCGTTTATTAGCATATGGAGTATCTTTCGATAGTGTGGATGATTATGTTTGAATTGGTGATAGCATCGCAGTTGAGTGTTTAGAGCGATTTGTGACGGAAATGTAGATGGATATTTCAAGAGACCTAACAATGAAGATATCGAACGCCTACTACAAATAGGGGAGACACATAGCTTTTCTAGTAAGCTAGGTTCAATTGATTGTATGCATTAAAAATGGAAAAATTGTTCGATCGCATGAAAAGGACAATTTAGTCGGGGTGATCATGTAAAACCTATGATAATGCTTGAAGTAGTGGATCGTAAGACTTGCCATGCATTTTTTTCCTATTGTTGATTCAAATAATGACATCAACGTGTTAAATGCATCTAATGTGTTTAACGACGTTTTGGATGGAAAAGCTCCCATAATACAATACACAATGAACACGATCCCTTATACAATGGAGTACTATTTAGCTGATGATATTTATTCCGAGTGGACCACATTTGTAAAGACCATCCCGATATTGCAAGGAGAAAAAAAAATTATTTGCCCAACGACAAGAATCAGTAAGAAAGGATGTGGAATGAGCATTTGGAGTACTCCAAGCTCAATTCTCGGTTGTCCGAGGTTCGACACACGCTTAACACATGAATACAATGAAGCATATAATGTAAGCATGTATCATATTGCATAACATGATAGTTGAGGATGAACGACCCACATATGGTGGTAATTTTGATTACGACCATGTGTGTAGTGATGACACAATAGACGAAGTGTGAATGACCATCTAGCCAATTTTGCAAATATATACAAATGAGAGCACCTATTCGCGAAAAGACAAATCAACTTCAAGTAGACCTTGTGGAGCATAATTCGGAGCATTTCGAACAAAAGAATAATGAATATTATTAATTATTATATTTTTTATTGTCATGTGTGGCTCATCATATTTATTATTTCTCATCGTTGTGTGTTTTTTAATCATATTTATGTCATGATTATGTATTTTTCATCTTATTTATGTATTTTTTATCATTTAAAATTTATCGTTTTGTATTCTCATTATATTTATTTTTATTATATTTAAAAGTTTTATTAAAATAAATAAATATTAGAATTTAAGACAAAATAGAGTGCAAATTAAAAAATATAAAAGTGTGGGTTGTTTAAGAGTTGCATATGATTTTACCATTGGAGCAAAACGTGAATGAATTGTATAAAATATGATATGTCATGTAGGGACCACTTGTTAGTGCTGTATGAAACTCAAGAGTTCCATAGAAAATAATTATTGGAGATGTTCTTAGTGTGAAATAGACTTTTAGGTAGATAAATATGTCATTGTCAAACTCAAGTTCAAAGAAAAGTCTATGATAGTTAACAAGTCAAATTTAGGTTTTAATTTTTGACAAGCCAAGCTTAGGTCTTGCAAAGCTTAGTCCAACTTAGTTTATTCTCACCCCTAGTGGTTGAATGTATGGCTGTTATTTGAGTATTTTTTATTTTATTTTTATATATAAATAGTTTATGTTGGGAATGCACAGGAATTAGAATCTAATGCACCACCAATTTATGATGACCTTCATATCCCAATTACCCTTAGAAAGAATACTAGGACATGTACCACTATACCTAAACACTACCTTCATACCCATAATGCTTTTCTCACAAGCCTAAACACTACCACTATACCTACCGCTCTATCTGAATCATTGTCTGACAACAAATGGAAACAAGCCATGGACTTGAAAATGGAAGCATTGGACAAGAATGGTACTTGGGATTTGGTCCCTCTACCAAATGAAAAGAAACTTGTAGGATGCAAGTGGGTATACACTGTAAAGTACAAGGCTGATGGGTCTATTGAGAGGTACAAAACAAGGTTGGTAGCTAAAGGATTTACTCAAACGTATGAAATGGATTACTTGGAAACATTTGCTCCAGTTGCAAAAATGAATACCGTCTGGGTGATATTATCTCTAGTAGCTAATTATAGTAAAAAATGCCTTCCTTCATGGAGATCTAAAATAAGAGATTTATATGGACTTACCCCCTAGATACAGTGAGCATATTGCTGCCAACACCGTTTGTAAGCTAAAAAAAACTCTATATGGGCTTAAACAATCGCCACGAGCGTGGTTTGGGAGGTTTGTTGGAGTCATGATTGGTTTAGGCTTCAAACAAAGCCAAGGAGATCATACCCTATTTATCAAACACTTTGAGTCAGGGGGAGTAACAGTGTTATTAGTATATGTGGACGACAATATAGTGACCAGTGATGATGAAAAGGAGCAACAATTGTTAGGACAACACCTAGCCAAAGAATTTGAGATTAAAACCTTGAGAAAATTAAAGTATTTCTTGGGAATTGAAGTGACTCACTCTAAGAAAGTGATTTTCATATCCCAACAAAAGTACATCACATATCTTTTGCAAGAAACGGGCAAGACAACATGCAAACCATCAAGTACACCAATCGATCCAAATTTAAAGTTGAGAAATGCATAAGAAGACATTGCAATTGACAAGAAAATGTACCAAAGATTAGTTAGAAGAGTCGTATATTTGTCACATACTAGACCTAATGTTACCTTAGCTGTAAGCCTAGTTAGCCAATTCATGCACCAACCAAAGGAGGCACACTTGCAAGCTGCACTTAGAATCGTAAAAGACATAAATGGTGTTGGAAAATATAATATTATGTTATACAGTGAAATGGGGATTTACTTTACTCATCTACAGATAATTACCATGTGAGTATGACAAGAAAAATAATACAACATTTATCTGAACATGAAAAAATGAAGGCTAGGCTAAGCCAAAAATAAGTGTCATAAACAAAGTCAATTTATGTACAAATATACGGCTCTACCAAAATTTGTACTGAAAGCTAGTGCACATACAATCTGCAAAAGAGTTCATCTAACAGATGTACTTCATCTATCCCCCAAAAGTTCTAAAGTTTTGATAAGCATGTTTAAATTTATGTAAATATAAAAATTATAAAAAAAAAATTGTACTACTGTATTTTCAGTCTCTCTGCGACTGAACAAAGTCTTTGATCCTTTGCTTAATATTCTGCATGAAGTGGAAAAAAGAAGTGTGATGAGCACATAAAAATTCTAACAACTATGAAGAAAAAAATTCATAATTTTATCTAGATCAAGGTTCAAAAATATTGTAATAATTACCACCAGTTCTTCATGAAGCACTATAAATATTTTCTTCAGTCTCTTGTGTCTCTGCAATTCACATTATGGTCACATGTTTAGAAAATAGATATGTACTTAATATAGTGAGAAGTTACAATTTAGGTACCACATGAAGTACTTGAGAAAATAATTGTAAAAAAACTACAATATCCCAATCACAAATTTCTATTCCAAATGACAATACCTATATGAGGTTGTTATTTAATATAACAAAATGAACCACCTTAAGGCTACACACTAAAGGATGAATATTGTCACATGCACCATGAATGATCATAAATTCACTGTTACCAAGTTATGGTAGAACTAAAATAGGAGGGGTACACAAATGATAAAATCTTGATTGAAAAATGTTAAGATTTTTTGTCTTACTCACACATGTGATTTGGACAGTATAAGTAGTTTTTAAATTTATTGTTCAAAACAGAAAGGTAAGGGAATGAGATAAAATAAAAGGGCCACAAATACAACTTGAGAAACTTTTAACTGCAGAACAAATCAACAATATACAAAACTATGATTTGTTCAATATTTGAGCTCTACACAAATATAGTATATAGTATATATGAATACTACATGCATGGGTGAAGACAAATAAAACATACAGAACCGCATCGCCTATAGGACTCCTTAATTTGTTCTGCAATGTCGTCATATCTATCCATATCCCCCTTTCTTTTAGCATATTCTAACTCATCACCTAGTTTCTGAAACTCATCCCTGCAAATGGGTGATATGTTAGACAAAATATAAGACAGCTAATCAAAATAAACACTAAACCGAAAAGCAAATAACCCTTGAATCATAAGACTGTTTTACCTGTAACCCCCCAAAATCTTGTTCAGGGAGAGGTAACTCTCATATTTATCACGGTACTCCTGCACATATTCTTTATATCTAGAATTGCATAGAAAACATGTATCAGAACAAAAAAAAAAGCAGTTAAGTCAAAAGAACCCTACCACTATACAACTTCTACAACAATAATCACAAATGAAAATAAAGAATAACTGCTTACTGGGAGAATGTCATTATAGGTCCCTTTAATTCTGGTTCCTCCTTTTCATACTTTGAGTAAGAGCAACTATTTTCATCTGAGGAAGATTCTCTCTTCTTTTGGTCACTATTATTTCTATCTGCAAATACTGAATCCTTTCCTCCATCAGCCACCTCTTCACATGAATTAGGTGTTTGTCTTTTACTTTCTCGCACAGGGTACGAAACCATTCCACGTTTTGTGTCTTGTTTAGAACCATTTGCAGGTACTCTTCTATTGCTTTCACTGCGACCATCCCAATCAATATCTTGGCTCACCCCGGATTCACTATTTCTAAATTTGGTACTCATTTCTATCAATTTGTTTTGAGATCCAACTTCCGTGTTATCTGCTTTCATATGTTGTGAATGAGTTTGCATAACTCTAGAACGAGACTTTGTTGAATCTTCAAAATGATTATCTGCATTCTTTTTATTTGTGTTTTCCAAATTGCTCGGAAAACCTGAACTTACAAACACCGAGGATGGCTTTCCTGAATCTAAAGTTGCTTTCGACGAAGGTTTTACTTTAGTGACATTTGAATTCATGTCCTCTGAAGTGTTTGCTTTGTTTTCCATGTGTTTAAATGAACCTTTTCTTTCAAATTGCTTTGCAACATTGGTGTCGTCAGGAGTGGACTCACGAAGTTCTCCCAACTCCAAGTCTGAATGCTCTCTTTGAAGTGAGATACCTCGCCCATTAACTGCAGGGGATTTATCAAGATCAATTCTGTTGTTATCCTTAGGAGATGTTCCCAAATGTGACTGCACACCTTGCCGGCCTTCCTTTAACTTACCAACCATTTCCCCTTGTTTTTGGTGATTGGAATCCATGGATAATAGTGACTGCTTATTCCCATTACTACCATCCCTGGAATTCCTGGGGACTTTTTTCTCAGCAGCATAAATATCATCATTTTGAGCATCTCTGTGAGATTTATCTTTCTGCACATACGAAACTTCATGCGGACGGAAGTCCTTTCCTGAGTGTTTTCTGCTGTGCCTTATGCTTTCACCAACTTTATCTGAATTTTCCAATGGATAGGAAGGGTTTCCTAGAGGGGTTTGGTCAAAGGACCTTTGACCAGTTTGTGGTAAATCTGAACTAGACTTTCCAGGCAATGCTCGATTGTATCCTTTCTGGAAACCAACACTGAAGTTTCCTTGTCTGTCAGCTCGAGTCCCCACTTGTGCATTGGAGCCCTTACCAGTGTCTTCAGTAAACTCGAAAGGAGAAAAATTTCGAGAGTTCTCAAACATCTGCACATCTGTACCTGGAGAAAATGATTCACGAGTTGCATTTCCTGGTTTCAACCTCTTTGTACTTTCATAATTCTCATCAATGTTCTTCAATTCAGAACCCCTCTTATGTTTGCCTTTAGATAGCCTACCAGAGCTGTCATCCTGTTCGTTCCTAGAGCTTTCTTTGACTTCATTTTCCCTTTCATCAAACAAACTCCCTATAAAATTTTGACGCTCCTGGAGCTGTTGATAATCAGGTGAAAAAGGTTTTGTCTTGTCTGCATATTTTCCACCTTTATCAGAAATGGTATCTGTAGTTACTGCCATTTTCGCTTCTTGTTCCACAGGTGAATCTTTTTCAATATCAACTGCGTCAGACTCATTACCATCCTGCTTCTCATCAACCTCATTATGCATAGATCTTCCATCAGGAGATTTTACTGGAATGGGTAAGGACATCTTTTGATCAAAGGCTTCTGCTTTGTGCTTTGGCTCTTTTTCATCATCGCTACTCAAAATTTCTACATCCTCATCAGAACCCTCCAATCCGTCCTTGCTACTGGAAGATGCATCACTTTCACTGTCACTACTACTCCCACTCCCTGATCCAGCAGGACTTCTACTTCTGCTCTTACTATGGCTTCCACTGTCGCTTCCACTGTCACTACTATCACTTTCACTCTCACTATCACTTCCACTAGCACTGGAGCTGCCTGCCCTCCCTTCACTATAATCAGAACCTTTTTTGTCACCAAAGATATCCGGTGAAGCATGTTGCACGTCAATTTTTTCCAATGTGTTTGACTCTTCTTCCACTTTGGAATGTACTTGCGCTGTTTCCTCCCAATCCTCATTTGGGATTTTCCCTTCGAAACCTCGCTGTGGAGCTGATGTCTGATTATGAGATTCTTCACGGGCAGGTATTTGGTTATGATTTTCTTCAGGCGAACTGTACAAATATATTGAATTTAAAGAGCATAAGAGGAAGAGAGAATGTACTAGTAGATTTGAATTTTAAGAAAATGAAACAAAAGATACAAAGCCGGGTAGCTATTGGACTTTTATACAACTAATCAAGCTTGTATTGTAATCCGTTCACTTAACAGAAACTTATAATGGTCATAACAGAATCATCCTTTAACAGAAGTCTGTTACAGAAACTAAAGAAGGTTCTATCATAGCTCAGTAATAACATACACGATCAAAATAAGAAAGTACACCTTAAATGCATTATGGGCCCAAAAAAAACATGCATGCAATTCTAGTATCCAGAGATATCGTTAGGTGAAAATAACAGGTACCTTCCAATTTCAGTCTGAGGTTTCTTGAAGCTTTCTGAATCCACTTCTGGCTTCAAAAAATACCTTCCAGGGGTCTGGCATTTTGCAATCTGATGCTCAAGGTTAAATAAAAAATTAGATCACATATGTATCATAAAATAATAGCCTCAATATTTGCACCACTTACTTTTTTAATAATGGGCTCAATATCCTTTATGGAACTAGGAAGTGTGTCACTGACTGCTTTCTCCAAAGCCTATAATTAAAAGGGGAAAACACTTGGATAAAATTTGATTAATCATAAATGTAGAGATAGTAAAAACAAGCCTAGGAAGTAAGAATAACTATATATTATATTTTATACAGCACCTTGAAAGTCATTCCGTTAGGTTTATCCTTTAGGAGAGAAATTAACAAGCTCTGCAAATCTACTGGTTTAGATCCATTATTTCCTTTGCCACCTGGTGTGTTCCTCATAGCATTGTTTGTCCTAGTAGGGATTTCTCTCTCAGATACGGCATTGGTATCTTGCTTGCCTATCGTTTGTGATGGCACAGCATCGTCAAGGCTTTTAGAGATATTTACAGCTCCCCGTGGAGAGGAAGAAGCAGCAAAAGGATCCGGAGGAGATGAAAGAGGAGAAGAACGAATGCGCTTGGCAGCGGTACTTGTTGACATCAATCCAGATCTATGGGAAGATTTTGGGGGGCCTCCAACTATGAAAAAATTCCAAACATTGCATATGAGCTAAATGAGCATAAACTGCATGAACAGATGAGCTAGCAAAGATTTATATGAAAGGTTTCAACACTTCTACGTAGTGTAATCTTACTATTGACTGAAACTGTGTTGAAAAGATGTAAATTTTAATCACCTTGAAGAGTTTCCACTTTCCTTTTCTTAAGTGCAGCCTCTTTCTTTTTCTTCCATGGTGTAGCTAGACAAGGGAAGCACAAGGCTCTTCAGTTAGATAATTGAAGTATAAACATCCTTAAACTAGAATGCTTTGGCAGAACAAAATAGAGTGTTGGCAAGAAGATAACCATAGCCAACATCATCACAATTTTTTTTCCAAGTTTCTCGACTTGATGAGATAATAAAATAGCAATTTGAAATTTTCAAAATTAAAGACTCGGGAAAAATTAATTCGTAAATAAATACACAAAGCAAAAGAAAAATTACCCTCAACAGCTGCCAATGCCTTTATCTGACTCTTCATGGATGGATTCCCAGGCTCCAAGACAATGGCTCTATCGTAGAGAACATAATAAACTATTAATTGGACAAAAAATGGTGAAGATATCCGTACATCATGCACTATCACGGGTATGGAAAGTAATATCAGAAAGAAAGAAAGAAAAAAATCATTGAGTTCTGTATAAACTAAGCAGCATATTTAGACTTTTAACACAAGAAATAGAACAACTATTCTGAACCCAGAAAATCTTTTGCAGGCCAAATGGCTGATTACAACTTCGTCAATAGTTCATTTACTTTTGAAAATTTTAAGTGTTTATTGTGTGTTATTGGTATTGGTATGATATTGTATATTGTAACATCACAAAGTAAAAAATTGACGGAACAGTACAATAGATCAGAGAAATGGGTACCAACAATGGAAATTAATATAAATGGTTACTCCCATCCTTCAGTCTGAACTCTGAATCAAGAAGATTGCAGAATCAATAGGAAATGTTACAATGAAAATGTCAGGGGCGAATTTTCTCTAAACTCCTAGGTTTCAAGAATCCTAGCCCTTCTACTCACTCCACTCCCAAAATCAGGCAACGACCAAGAATTGTTAATCCTGTTATTTATATTCTGCCATTTCCCTCCCTTGTCCCTAATTCTTTTGAGCTCCCACCACTAACCAATTCAGTTTCAGTAAGAAACTTCGACTAACTAAGTGCTAGGAGCTATCATATTCCTCAATGATCACTCCTACTTTGCCTAGCATTGACCATTTTTATAGGGGTTTTGCCAACAGAAATTCATAAATATTCTCAATCAACATGAGTCCACCAACCTAAATACAAGTAATCTAACACATGATACTATTATAAAATAATAAAATGTGAGGCAACCTTGCAATCATAGAAAAGAGAAGTGTATCAAACATCACCAACGAGACTTTAAAATTAAAACTAAGCTTCAAAATTATTACCCTAGCAGTTGCTTGACATTTATACAAGCTCGTGCATATTATATTGATTGATTTTTATTGCAAAAACCCTCAAAAATTTTAAATATGAGTGTAATACTTTGATAGACTTCCACTAATTAACAAAAATATATTTAGATAATTATTACCAAATATATCATGTGTATTTTCTTATTAGCGCATGCCAGATGCCAGCAGTGATAAATTAACAAGGAAAAGGAGAGAAAGAGACTGAGAAATTCAATAGTTGAAGACAAGATTTTCAAAGTGCATAGTGCATAAAATTGAGTGTGTGACAACAAGCAACGAATGTCAGTGTAAGGTAACAACTTCATACTTGCGTGACTTGAGCTTGTGTTCCGCTTCTTCTGACCGCATTTTGACGCGATTCTTAGTTGATTCGTCCAAGATACGCTGTACATTCACTTTGCGCCAGGCACACCCAGATTCTACAAGCAAACCATTTCCATCGTCACCACGTTGGCGCTGTTCATAAGTATCACATAGATCACCGTCCCTCGACCATGTAAATCTGAACTCCTTCCCACCAACGTCAATAATCTGGTACAACGAAAAAACGACAGGCCTTTCAAACTACATATAAAAAATTTCTTACAAAATGGCAAACCCACCAAAAGGAAAGACGGTAGGTAGGAACTAATCTGCAATGGTATTTATATAATAATCTCAAATAAAAAAGTTCATAAAGTTTATGGAAAACTATCAAATTAGGAACAGCATTCAATGGTTAGTTTATATTCCTATTATCATTAATACAATACTATTAGTATTTTAATCTAGATTCGAGTTCACTATGAACCATGTATTTGGCCGCATATCCACCACTGACTGAAGTCCATAATATGCATGTGTGGTGAATATTAATATTACTTCTTTTTTGGGGCCACCAACCTCCCGCACGTGCAGTAAAAAGAAGGGCCAAACCCATCTCTGAGTCTATCACAGGCAAACTTATCCTGCATTTACATGTTTGGAAACATACACCATATGGAGTGTCAAGCGCAAGTGTTTTTCTTATCGCATGTGATTTTGGTAAAACATTATATTCTTGTTACTTTCGATCCAAACCTTGAATGACTTTTGCAATTTGCATTACAATAAGTATATATATATTACTCTATGTTTTACATCAAAATTTGCTTTTCGAGAGAACAAAAATTAAAACATTAATCACTTCACTTTAAACTCGTTTTTAAACAAATTGATTCAGAATCACATTCGGCAAAAGTTCACTCAAATAAAGTCTAATTCCATGACTCAAACCTATGAAACAATCTAAATCCACAACTCGAACCTGTGACCTGCGAGTAATTAATCAGGTGATAGCAACTCCAACATTTGTGCCAAGGCTACCACCATAATTTCTAACATTACTCTTCAAATGAATTCTTTTCTATAAAAAAATCCAATAAACTCAAAGGGTAAGGGGGGATAACCTTACAAGAATCTTACTAAAAACAAAAATGAACAAATAAACAAACAAAGGATTTAAAAGATATATATTGTCAGTTTAAAGCAATTTTACCTAAGCTTCACATTGACATTCAATAAAAATTTACTGAGGGTGGAATAAAAATTAACTAAGTTTTGTAAGTGTGTGAAACTGATTTACACAAACTGTCTATGCCTTTTTTTTTTTTTATTGTGGCTAGTCCCGTTAATATTGTTAGTATTTTATTGAGGGTGGAATAGAATCCTACAACTCCTCCCAACCTTAGCCACCAAACCAACCTTATATCACTGACGGTCTATTGTTATTAAAGTCAAACAAATTGGAATTCCAGTTCAAATAACAAATTAGCATTTGCTAACACAAACTCTACTTCAAAATGCAGCTGCAAGAATCAAGTAAGAAAACCAATCAAGTATTCAAAACTATAACAAAAATAACAGTATGGTAAAAGAATAAGAACAGGAAGCATACATTTCCATTGGGATTATTAGGATTGGCATCAAATTTCATACGCGCAGTGCCAGCCTGTGCCTCCACGCGCTTGATCTCTTCAACGAGGTCTGGCGTCAACTTTATAATCATGCCGAAATCGAGGGGATTGCTGCCGGATACAAGGCTGAAGGTTTCCTCAACCGCCGGTGGCGTCGGCGTTTTCCGGGCGGAGCCACCGAGTGAGAGACGAGAACCGGCGGAGGAAGGCGGACGGTGAGGAGGTGGAGGTGGGAAAGAGGAGTGGAGGCGTTTTGGGCCGGCGCGGCCCAATTTGGAAGAGGGTCCGCCGTACATGTTGGGTGGTGTCCGACTCCGACCCAATGATGATGATTTTATTTGATGATGATGAAATTGAAACCTATTTCAAGTTTATCGTATGTACAAATTCTATATTCTATGATTTTTCTCTTTTTTTTTCTTTCTTAATTCAGTTTCTCTGACATTGCAATGGTGTCCTTCTAATTTTTGTATTTTAGATTTTTGTTGTGTTTTGATTAGATAATAAATTGAATTTATTAAGTTGATTTCTTGTGAAAATAAATATTTGGACTTGACTCTAATAGATGTACATGGAAAATAAATTATGACTGTGCTTTAATATTAATTTATCAATGAAGATTTTTTTCCGAAAAACAAAATTCAATCAATATTTTTCTTTGAATTATTAGAGATATCTATGTTTTGTTTATGATCGGTGAAATAATAAAAATTATTTTTAAATTTTAATTTTGTTCGGTAATATATCTAGCGATAAAAATTATCTAAATCAAAGTGATTTTTTAATATATTTTCTTTGTATAAGTTTTTGTATATATTTATCAATAGATGTGTTTTTCCGACATATAGTTTATAAGTCAAACTATTTGCTTATAAAAGTCATGTTCGCAAACTTATAATCTTTAAATATTTAATTAACTTTAATTTTTACATAAGTCTTTCAATTAGCTAAATTATTTATTTTATGAATTATACTAAATAACTTACAACAAAAACTTTATTAAGTTATTTTTAATAAACAAATTAACCCATGTATTATTTTTCTCTATTAAAACAATAATGAATGTAACATGATAACGTGAAGTGTTTACCAAAAATATTATTAAGCCTATTCACAATTGTCATTTCTCTTTTAACATCAAATTTTATATATTTCTTTCGTAAGTCATTTCTAACATGTTCTTTGATCATAGCGTTTAATAGCATGAAATTATATAGGTCTTTTCATAACGAAATGTGAGGATTGGTTTCTTTTTATTAAGACATACATCACCAAAATGTATAGTTTAATTATGATGACCATTTTCACTTTTTTGAATTAAAATATATTTTATTTGGCATCTTTTCTTTTATATTCTAAAAACTTCTATACATTATGTTTTTCCTCTCATGTTACATCCCTTAAATGTTATTTTTCTTCCTTTCAACGTGATAAAAGTAATCGGCCAAGTAGAGTCATCTATTCACATTCTGTAATTAATCAGTCACTCAAATTCCAAGGCAACCACAAATGTTGCACCGATCCATTCTCTAATGTACTCTCTAATGTACCCATACATATTCATTCAATCGATGTAAAATTAAACTGACAATATTTTCTACGAGGTCCTGTTGGAACATAGAGTATGTTATTGTATAAATTTAAAAATTATTGAAGTCTCACATTGGATAAATCTCATATATTAAGTAGTTTTCAATTTTATAAATACTTAAGTATCACATTGGGTAGTTAATATATGTGGGTTTGTTTCCATCACTATATAAAGAGTGTCAAGCTCTTGTTGAAAAGTACACCAAAGTTGGATTCATTTCCCAACTTTCTCTTTTCTCCTTTTTCTATTCTGTTCGATATATTTTCGAGCCACTTCTCCCATTTCTTTCTGTCCCTTTGATATTTTAGAGTGGTTTTGTATTATATTCTGTTGTTATGCCGTAGTTCCGTCGATTTTTGAGTGGTTCTAATACCACTATCCTTTTAGAGTGGTTTTTATGTCGTAGTCCCGTCAATTTTTTAGTGGTCCTAATACTACTATGAGCGGTTTTTGTGCTGTAGTATTTTGTAGCAGTTTGTGTGATGTAGTCTTTTAGAGCGACTTTTTGTGCCGTAGTTCTTTTGATCTACGAGTGGTCATAAAACCATATTGCGAGTGACTTTAACCGTCATATTGAAAGTGACTTTAACTGTCATATTGATGGTGTAATTCTAGAACGGTTTTCTACGGTGCAGTGGAACTCTAATACAGTGAATCTGGGATGTTTTATATTGAGAACTTCGTGGTTGATAGTCTGCCTTGCACAATTTGAGCAGTGCCGCGAAACGTCTTAAAGAGAGCGACCTAGTCCGCGACTCAACCCAGTAATATCTTCGGTGACATAAATTTATTTTTAACAGTTTTTCGAAACTCAAAAACAACATGCCCCATGTGTGTGTGTGTGTGTGTGTGTCTATATATATATATACACACTTCTTTTGGGGTATTTTTTTGGGTATTATTTTTTCCATGATTCAAACATTTATGTTGTAAATATTGTGAAATCATTGTTGTGTAACAATTTTGATATGAAAGACCTCGGAGAAGCGAATGTAATCCTTGAAATCAAGATTACTAGGTCAAAAAATGGAATTTCTTTGAATCAGTCTCACTATGTTGAAAAAATCCTAAAGAAATATAAATACTTTGATTGTAAACCTCCTTGCACACCATATGATCCAAGTGTGAAACTTTTCAAGAACATTGGTGAAGGCGTTAGACAAACTGAATATGCGAGCATCATTGGCAGCCTTAGGTATGCCACTGAATGTACTAGACCCAACATTGCCTACGTCATGGGACTGTTGTGCATGTTTACTAGTAGACATAGTATGGAGCATTGACACGCTATCGAAAGAGTCATGAGATACCTAAAAAGGACCATGAGTATCGGATTACATTATCAATGATTTTCTACTGTCTTTGAAGGATACAGTGATGTTGATTGGAACATTTTATCAGATGACTCCAAAACAACCAGTGATTATATTTTAGTATAGCTAGCATTGTTATATCTTGAAAATCGAAGAATAGACGATATTAGTTCAGTCCACTATGGAGTCTGAAATGATAGCCCTAACTACTGCTAGTGAAGAAGCGAGCTGGTTGAGATGTTTGCTAGTTGAGACCCCTTTATGGGAAAAACCTAGGACAGCTGTGTTGATTCACTGCAATAGTATCGCGACTATTGCGAAGATTGAGAATCATTATTACAACGGTAAGAGACGACAAATACGTCGTAAGCTTAACACTACTATTAGAGAGTTACTTTCTAAATGAGCTGTTATAGTGGATCATGTACGCGTTGATAAGAATTTAGCAGATCATTTGACGAAAGAGTTAGCTAGCGAGAAAGCCCTAAATACATCCAAAAGGATGTAACTAATGCATATATAGTCACTCATGATGGTAACCCGACCTAAAAGACTGGAGATCCTAAGAATTAGGTTCAATGGGTAATAACAAGTTGTGAAGTGATATGAGATGAACGTGCTATTATAAATCAGAGAAGCATGATTCTTAAAGCGATGATAGGATGAGATAATAGAAACTCTTAATGAGATTTATACTCCATGTGGAGTGGAGTACCTAGCTACAGGAGTACTCTTGATAGACTCACCTATGTAAATGTGAAAGTGGGTCGCTTCCTATGGAATTTTGAGGCATAATTCCTAGAGCGTTCACTATACTGAGATAGAGTTCAAGACAATGAGTCACTCTTGTTGAATCTGAATCTCACTTACTATGCAAAGGTTCAAGTCAAGAGACACATCTCATATATAGAGTATGTATGTAAATTTAAAAATTGTTGAAGTCCCACATTGGATAAATCTCATATATTGAGTAGTTTTCAACTCTATAAATACTTAAGTCTCACATTGGATAGTTAACATATGTGGATTTGCTTCCATCATTATATAAAGAATGTCAAGCTTTTGTTGAAAAGTACACCAAAGTTGGATGCATTTCTCAACTTTCACTTTTCTCCTTTTTCTATTTTGCTCAATATATTATATTTTTGAGTCACTTCTCCCCTTTCTTTCTGTCCCTTCGATATTTTAGAGATTTTGGAGCGGTTTAGAGATTTTAGAACAGTTTTGTACCGTAGTCCCTTCGATATTTTAGAGCGGTTTTGTACCGTAGTCCTATCAATTTTTAGAGCGGTTGTTATGTCGTAGTTCCGTCAATTTTTGAGTGGTCATAATACCACTATCCTTTTAGAGAGGTTTGTATGTCGTAGTCCCGTCGATTTTTTAGTGGGTTTTTGTGTCGTAGTCTTTTGTAACGGTTATGTGCCGTAGTCTTTTAGAGCGGCTTTTTGTGTCGTAGTCCATTTGATCTATGAGTGGTCATAAAACCATATTGCGAGTGGCTTTAACCGTCATATTGAACTTTAACCGCCATATATGGGTTGTTTTATCCTAGGGACTTCGTGGTTGATAGTCTGCCTTGCACAGTTTCGGTAGTGCCGCAAAATGTCTTAAAGAGAGCGACCTAGTCCGCAACTCAACCCAGTAATATCTTCGATGACATAAATTTATTTTGAAACTGTTTTTCGAAACTCAAAAACAACATGCCCATGTGTGTGTGTCTATATACTTCTTCTGGGGTATTTTTTTGGGTATTATTTTTTCCATTCTCTTCTTTAATTATGTCCTTTTTTTCATTATTTGTTGCAATTCATCATGGCATTTAACAATATCACGTCGAATGTTTCTTTGAACAATCTCAGAAGTATTCTTCCTATTTGCATATTTTATTTGCTATATATTTCTGTGACTAATGTCTTTCTTTTCATTATTTTTCTTTGCTATATATTTGTTTCGTGTCTAATTTGTTTTTTTTACAATTTCGTATGACCATGCTTGCTCGAATTGAACAAGCATACTCAGTTTAAATTTTTAGATTTTCCCACATATGTTATGGAATTTAACCCAGCAAGCGTACATTCAATTTTGCCAAAAATTAATAAACTTTTTTGTATATTTTAATTTCAGAAGTTTGGATTACTGCATGCACACATTCTAATATTTTATGGAACCTAAATTTAGATGTGTACATCTAGGTGAATTAGAAAAAATAATATATGTTGAGATTCCTAACAAGAACATTGATCCAGAGTTATTCCAAATAGTCTCCTCTCTTATGATTCATGATCCATGCGATTCACCAAATAGAAAAATCTACATGTATGCCAAATGAGAAGTGCACGAAATATTTTCGAAATAAATTTGTCAATGTTACTACCATAGATTCATATGGGTATCCAATTTTTAAAATAAGAGATGATGGTAAATTCATTAAAAAGGGAGAGTCTTTTGTAGATAACAGGTTTGTGATACCATATAATAGAACATTTTTCTTGAAATACAATGTTCATGTCAATGTTGAGTGGTGCAACCAGTATAGGTCTCTATAAAGTATCTTTTCAAGTATGTCAATAAAGGTCATGATCAGGTTACAACAAAATTTTACCGTTGTTCCAATAGAACAAACCATATTGATGAGATTAAAATGTATTATGATTGTAGATAGTCATCATGTGAAGGAGAATATTTAGTTTTGACATTAACTACAGAGAACCTTAACAAAATTATGTTCTTTACGGTGAAAGTAATCCAATTGATAAGGTTCTCAATAAGCCAAATATCCAGAGAACCAAATTTTTAATGTGGATGGAAGCTAATAAAAAATACCCATGAGCAAAGAATCTTACTTACAGTTAATTTCCATTGAGGTTTGTTTGGAAACATTATGGAAAAGAATGGTGTCCTCGTAAAATATGATTTTCGATTAGAATGGTTCATTTTGCACCTCCTAGTAGTGGTGAGATATATTATTTGAGGATTGTACTCAATTATGTCAAAGGTCCTCAGAGTTACAAAGACATCAAAATTGTAAGTAACATGGTGTACAAAACATTCTATGATGCATGTTTTGCTATGGGATTGATGGATGAACAAATAATACATAGATGTCATTGATGAGTCAAGCAAATGGGATACAGATATTTACTTGAGGAAACAATTTGCAATACTATTGGTTTCAAATAAAATATCTAGACTAGAGTTTGTTTAGAGCAAAACATTGCATAGACAGAGAGTTGTTATTCAAAATTCAGATATGAAATAGTACAACTAACGTAAATTATGATTAAAAAATTTATATCATCATCGTCTATTTTATACAAACATTTAATTTAATTGTTTATTATTTAATTTTTAATTTTTATCATTAACATCTTTAATTTATTTAATTTAATTTATATTTTAATTAATTAATTTAATTTCTCAATTTATTGCGCATCACATATTTTGTTTTGTTTGATATTGAAACATTTTTGCAAAGCAATAACATAAGTTTGAGTAAGTTTCCCACAATGCCTCAACCAGATAAATCGTTGAATGTGAAAGTCAAAATAGACTCATATACAATGAGTTAAATCATGATAGACAAGCATCGACTTCAGAACATATTCAATTGATGTCTACGATGATTGTTGAGCAAAGATGCATATGTAACAGGATCATGGCTCAAATTGATGAAGAAAAACCTGGAGTACTTTTCTTGTATGGTTATGGTGGAACAAGAAAAACTTATATTTGGAGAGCTATGTCTGCAACATTAAGATCTAAAGGAGATATTATTCTGAGAGTGGCCTCAAGCGACGTTGTTGCTTTGCTTATGCCTGGAGGAAGAACTATACATTCAGGATTTTTCATCCCACTAGATGTTGATGAATATTTAACTTGCTCCATTGATCAAAAAAGTCAATTGGCACAATTGATAGTTAAACATAAATGTTGCTTCGAAGTTGTCGATATGGGATGAAGCAACTATGACACATAAACATTGTTTTGAAGTTGTGGATAGGACTTTTAGAGATGTACTTCGCTCATGTAACAATGATCATCTGGACATTCTGTTTGAGGGTAAAATTGTTGTTTTTGGTAGTGACTTTAGGTAGATTCTTTTAGTTATTCCAAAAGTCACAAGACATGATGTTGTTCATGCTACTATTAATTCCTCGTACCTTTAGAATTATTGTGAAGTCATGATATTACATACAAATATAAGACTACTTACTATATATGCGAATATACTAATGTACTTCAAAGAAAGATCTTCTCATAATGGATGTTAGGTATTGGCGACGATACAATCGATGACGACAATGATGAAGATATCGGTCTTGAAATTCCAAATGATTTTCTCATAAAAAATTCAGGTGATTCCTTCTCATCTATTGTTCATGCTATAAACAAATCATTATGGGAAAACATGAATGACCCCTATTTTTTCAAGACATACTTATATTAGCCTCGAAGGTTTAAATATATTTCTAGTCTTTACAAAATAACGTCATTTTGATTTTAATCATTTTAAAAATAAATTTTTAATTTATATTTTTGCAAAATCGATAAACTTCTAAAAGTATTTAATTTTGATGATGTGGCAAATGTTGCTGACTAAACTTTATTTATTTTATTTAATTATTTTAATAATTATTACTCTTCAATAAAAATTAGCCATTCTTTTGCATCATAATTCCTTCTGAATCTTGAAGGCCGCTTCAAAAACTCATCCATATTTCTGTTCCTTCTACATTTGGAAGCAACTTCTAAAAATACCGAGATGCAAAAAACTTATATGAAGTAATTACAAAATCGAGCGTGAGATTGATTGGGAAATGGTGAAACTTGCTCACGTTGTTTGATCCCGCTTCAATATCTAAGTTATTGGGTTTTTGTTTTTAGTTGTGTTTTTTCCCACATTTGAAGGGATTGACGTGGAGGTGGAAGGAGGAAGAAGAAGATGCGTTTGTTTTTTGGTTGTAGATTTGGGTAGAGAGAAAAGTCGAAGGGTAATAATGTTGGGATTTGGGTTCTGGATTTACAAGATAAGTGACTCATACATAATTCTTTAAGGTTTTTGGTGGATATGTGGTATCAGACACTCTTATGGTCCTGAAACATTTGACACGTTATTGCTTTCAGTGCTCCCTGGACTCTCCAACAAGTGATATCAAAACCTTGGATCGCCTTGGTGGGGGGCGAGAGTGGATCCTAATGTCGAATCCTTGTATCAAAAGTTTTCATAGCGATGTAGTCAGAAGACGAGTCCCGTAATAAGGACATTACAAATATATGATGTGAATAATTCACATTTGAGGGGGAGATTGTTGGGTTTAAGTGTGAGTCCTCTTAGCAGTGTAGTCAATAGACGAGTCTCGTTGGTAATAAGATCAATATAAATATAGGATGTGGATAACTCACATTTCAGAGGGAGATTTTTGGGTTTAAGTGTGAGTCTTTCTAGCGGTGTAGCCAGGAGACGAGTCTCGTTAGTAATAAGAGCAGTACAAGTATAGGATCTCGTTAGTAATAAGAGCAATACAAATATAGGATGAGGATAACTCACATTTGAAGGGAAGATTGTTGAGTTCAAATGAGAGTTGTTGAGTCTCATATCAACTATGACCTAGTCAAATGTTGAATATATAAGAGAGATGACTTATGTATCTAATGTATTAAAATTTTGTATTGAAATATAGTGTGAAAGTTTTTTATAATTCTAAAATATTTGACTTGTTGATGCTATCGACACTTCTCATACTCCCAAACATGGAGCACTAGAGTGCTTATAGCAATATTTTTATAGTGAGATTCAATTACTTTAAAAGGATGAATATTTGATTCATATATTTTTTTTTATGGAAAAAGTGTTTAGCACGCATTCTAACATTCTTAGAAAAATAAGTAGTTATAAGTTTATTTTTATTTTATTTTTAAATTATATAAAATTTTATGGGATGTACATTCTTACCTTTTTACTTGAAAATAAACCATCGAGAGTTCTGAAAATTATCTCTATCCTTAAAATCTTTACGTTTTAGATTTTTTTTTTGTTGGTAAAATGCAGTTTTGATCACCCATTTTACTAAATCTACAATTTCGATCTTCTTATTTAATTTTTACAATTTTGGTTCTTATATTTATAAAATTGTTGACATTTAGTCTCCGTTTTTGATTTAATTTGCATTTTGATGATGTTTAAGTAATATGTATGTGATAATGTAAAAAATTATGGTGCCATGAAATTTAAATTAAATAATACCACCTTAATAGTTTTGTAAAATAAATTTTTAAAATTTTAGATTTTCTTTAAAATTTTATAAAAATAAAAATGTTTTTTTAATTGCTTTTTAATTAATTTTTTGTTCATAAATTTTTAAAACAAAAAAAGTAATTTAAATAAAATTCAAAAAATTTAAAGATTTTTTAATTTTGTATTTTAAAAAATTAGTAAAGTGACATTATTTGATTTAAATTATATATAATTATGCTCACATCACTTACATAATTGCCACGTCACCAAATTGCAACTAAAACCAATAACTAGAACTAAATGTCAATAATTTTAAAAACAAATGACCAAAATTACAGGAAAAATAAAGGATATAAATTACAAAATTAATAAAATGAATAGACCAAAATTACATATTAACCTAATTTTTTTTGTAATCTTCTAACAAATACGAGTATTTTTTTAATTTAAGTGAGGGGCTAAGCCCCTAAAAGAAAACTAATACGAATACTACGAGATAATTTAATTCCCACTAAATCATGCACTAAAAGAAAAAAGCACCTAGTTGGTGGTGCATCCAAAGGTTTAATTTCGATATCATAATTATCAATGTCATTTAATAATCAATCCATCATATTGTTTGACTCACTATAAATATGTTAAATGAACCATTTCTCCGTGTCTTCCAAATATCCTTTCAATATCATAATTATGAACATCATATGATAATCAATCTGTCACATTGTTTGACTCACCATAAGTATGACAAATGAACCATTTCTCGATTTTGACTTCTTCATGTCTTCCAAGTATCCATCATACCTACGAATGGATATGTAGGATCACTCGTTGGATAAAATAAGAAACGGCATATTTTGTCTGAATTTTATGTATATGAAAAAATATTTCTAAATTATATTTTATCCTGTCTTTATAATTATAATTTTGATCATGAGTATGAGCTGAGTTAGCAAACAACAAAATATGATAAGAACAATAATTTACGTAGCTGCCTTTATAAAATATAATTTATAAAATAAATAAATAAATAAATAAATTTTTGGTTAATTTATAGGAAACGAAAGTAACTTTTGTTTTGAATGTGTAAAATAGGAACAAAAAATAATAAATTCGTAAAAAGACATAAATGGTGTTGGAAAATATAATATTATGTTATTATGTGAAATGGGGATTTACATTACTCATCTATAGATAATTACCATGTGAGCATGACAAGAAAAATAATACAACATTTAACTGGACATGAAAAAAATAAAGATTATGCTAAAGCCAAAAAACAGTCAATTTATGTACAAATATACGGCTCTACCAAAAATTGTACTAAAAGAATTCATCTATCACCCAAAAGCATCTTTAAATTCTATGTATATATATAAAAAAAAAATAGTACTCCTGTATTTTCAATCTCTCTGCAACTGAACAAAGTCTTTGATCCTTTCCTTAATATTCTGCATGAAGTGGAATAAAGAAGCACATAAAAACTCTTAACAACTATGAAGAAAAAAATTCATATATCAAGGTTCAGAAATATTGTAATGATTACCACCAGTTCTTCATGAAGCACGATAAATATTTTCTTCAGTCGCTTGTGTCGCTGCAATTCACATTGTGGTCACATGTTTAGAAAATAGATATACTGTTCTTAATATAATGAGAAGTTACAGTTTAGGTACTTGAGAAAAGAATTGAAAAGAAGCCACAATATCCCAAATACAAATTTCTAATAAAAATTGAATCAATAAATGTTTAAACTCAAACAAAATTAATCAAGTTAAACTAGGCAATTTTGAGTCAATTATCATTGCTGACAAGTGACAATACCTATATCAGGTTGATATAACAAGGCAAACCAGCTTAAGACTACAGACTCCAGGATGAATATTGTGACATCACATGCACATGCACATGCACATGCACATGCACCATCAATGAACATAAATTCATTACTGTTACCAAGGTATGGTAGAGCTAATAGGAGGGACACACAAATCATAAAATCTTAATTGAAAAATGTTAAGATTGTATGTCTTACACTCTTACTCACACATTCAATTTGCACAGTCCAAGTATTTTTAAATTTATAGTTCAACTTCTACAATATTTGAGCTCTACACAAATATAGTATATATGAATACTACAAGCATAGGTGAAGACAAATAAAACATACAGGACCGCATCGCCTATAGGATTCCTTAATTTGTGCTGCAATGTCGTCATATCTATCCATATCCCCCTTTCTTTCAGCATATTCTAACTCATTGCCTAGTTTCTGAAACTCATCCCTGCAAATGGGTGATATGTTAGACAAAATATAAGACAACTAATCAAAATAAACACTAAACCGAAAAGCAAATAACCCTTGAATCACAAGACTGTTTTACCTGTAACCCCCCAAAATCTTGTTCAGGGAGAGGTAACTCTCATATTTATCACGGTACTCCTGCACATATTCTTTATATCTAGAATTGCATAGAAAACATGTATTAGAACAACAAAAAAAGCAGTTAAGTCAAAAGAACCCTATCGCCATAAAACTTCTGATATAATAATCACAAAAGAAAATAAAAATAACTGCTTACTGAGAGAAAGTCGTTATAGGTCCCTTTAATTCTGGTTCCTCCTTTTCATACTTTGAGTAAGAGCAACTATTTTCATCTGAGAAAGATTCTCTCTTCTTTTGGTCACTAGTATTTATATCTGCAAATACTGAATCCTTTCCTCCATCAGCCACCTCTTCACATGAATTACGTTTTTGTCTTATACTTTCTTGCACAGAGTAAGAAATCATTCCACGCTTTGGTTCTTGTTTGGATCCATTTGCAGGTACTCTTATATTGCTTTCACTGCGACCATCCCAATCATTATCTTGGTTCACCCTGGATTCACTATTGCTAAATTTGGTACTTAATTCTGTCAATTTGTTGAGATCCAACTTCCGTGTTGTCTGCTTTCAAATGCTGTGAATGAGTTTGCATAACTCTAGAACAAGACGTTGTTGAATCTTCAAAATGATTATCTACATTCTTTTTCTTTGTGTTTACCAAATTGCTCGGAATACCTGAACTTACAAACACCGAGGATGGCTTTCCTGAATCTAAAGTTGCTTTCGATGAAGGTTTTACTTTAGTTACATTTGAATTCATGTCCCTAACATCAAGGTCATCAAGATCAAGATCAAGATCATCAAGGTCAGGAAACTCCATAACAAACACAGACACACACAGAGAGAGAGAAGAGAAAACTGAATCTGTGACTATATTTCTTAATTGTTATGAATATTACAGAGTGCATCAAATATATATATATATATATCCAGAGAGTTAGTTGAGCCAAACAAACTCTAAACAGAATAACTGCCACAAACTGAGGCTCACACTGAAGTCCAAGGCTTAGCTGGCGTAGAACAGAATTTCAAAATAACCTAGATTCTGTCACTGACAAATACTCCTTAAAGAAAGTATGCAAGGAAACTATATTTTGTAAAGTGGTCATTAAAAGAGGGGAGGAACAAGAAGAGTAAAATATCTGAAAGGGTCAGTTGAAGTGTTGATGCAGCAGTGAAGCATATTCCTCTTATCCTGTATATTATTGACCAAATGCATCTTTTGTGGCATTTCAACACAACTAACTATATATTTTATCATGAACATAGGACCAATAATTAAAATGATTTGGGATAAGATCATAGTTTCTGTATTCCATAGCTCAGATCGGTAGCTAACTCAAATATTAGAAAACACGGTATATGGCCATTAACGTTTTTAATGAAACTGAAAACATCATTTGCACATGTCATAAACGGGCTTGTCAGTCATAATTTTATCGTCTGGATACTCCGACTGCCTTCATTCCCATAAGGATTTCTTCTATGCTTACGGCCGAATTCCCTGCAGACAGAGCAGAAAATCCTCGGTATCCCATCTTTCACATCGACATAAGCCAATTTGTATGTGTCTGCCCATTCCTCTCTCCATCTTTTAACAACCTTTTTCTTCCTTTTCACCTGTTGGGTCTGAGACATATCTTGAGCATCATTAGAAAGCTGAGAAACCTCCATCATCTGCATGCTCTCACCATGCTCTTCCGCAGAAGATTCCCACAACGGTGCACGATTAGAGTAGTATTGCCAAATGAAGGATCATCTTCCCCGGGTCCAATTTCTAAATCAATTTCTCCACCAATCTCCCTCACAACCAAGTGATGCCTCTGTGCTTGCTGAATCAAATTCATATCATCGATTGGAGAATTCATCCTTATTCCAGTGGTTGGCAGCAACATTCAGCATGACAACCCTCTCCACAAATCTAAAATGATTTACTTTTTGTCAAGATCAATACAACAAATAATCAATTTACCTTTTTCAAAGTTAATTCTAAAAAAATTATTCACAAGATAATGGAAAAAAGGAAAAAGTTTGTTCCCAGAGTGACAAACGTTCAGACAAGTCAGCTTCACAGCCTGCTTGGCTTAATTGAATTAGACTACTTTAGTCTAGCATATGTAGCACAAACAGTTCAAATTGAAGGCATATTTTGTGTCCGACATGTGTTGGTGTTGTACATGAACATGATACTGATACATG
The DNA here is from genome assembly GCA_037974755.1 of Cicer yamashitae. Lineage (NCBI taxonomy): Eukaryota > Viridiplantae > Streptophyta > Magnoliopsida > Fabales > Fabaceae > Cicer > Cicer yamashitae. The sequence goes on along the minus strand of JBBPBQ010000002.1, from coordinate 52,980,075 downwards.
TGGTTTCATTCCATCTACTTTCTTAAACTAATACTGGTATCTATGTGTCGGTGTCGTATCTGGTGTCAATTTCTATGTGAGTGCTTCATAAATTGTAGCCACACAAGAAATAAAACCAACCTATCACTCTAGTATAAAAAATCAAAACAGTAGCATTGTCTAAGTTAATTTTCATCCATTCAAAACCACAATAAACAAAAGTGAATAGGTTGGTTTTTACCACAACTTCCCTCAACCCTAGATTCAGTGAATACCCATTTCAATTGACAATCATTTACACCCAAAGGCACAACAAAAACACATAATTTTCTGCAATACACAAAACCAAAGTCCACAAACTCAATTAAGTAATGAAGGAAGAAAAAAGTTGTTTTTGGCGATGACCCACAAATAATAATTAAAATTTAAGAACACCAAGAACCTTAATTTTATCGTAGAGCTAAAATACCTTGAGAATTCGAAAGAAAGTGATAAACTTGAAAATCGAAAGTTTTGAGCATCTCTCTCTCTATATATATAATGTACATAATAAGATATGATAATTGAGAGTGTCTTCGTTGGTGAGAGATCAAAGAAGGGAAATTGAAAGGGCGTTAAAGGAAAATGATTTTAAGGTGGCCATGTGGGACCACGTCCTTTAGGTGTGTTGCATGCTATGCAAGTACTCTAGGTTTTGTTCATAATGCTACTGCAACATTTTTTTAAGTGAGTTTGGCCTAATCACCTTCACCTATACAAATAAATCACACAACTAGCATAAAAACTTCTAAAATTACCTCTAAACAACAAATTGAAGTTAATCATCTTTAACTAATAAAGCACTTAATCCTAGATTAAACTTTTTTAACTCCAGCTTAATTCTGATAAATAATTTTAATTTTTAATTATGTCACTCATTATTGTACACACTTTAACGTCTTATGAATTTTGTAATTTAGTTATTTTTTCTCCAATTACTAACATATTTTTTCGCTCCAACTCAAAAAGTTTTGAGTTATATTGCTTGTGCGGCGATTGTTAGATTACATTAATTTTAATAAATTAATTTTAAAGTTTTTCTTTTGACAAGATCAACTTTGCTAAAATTAATATATTCAATTCATTTAAATATTTTTATGTTATAAACGAGTTAACCAACCCGTTCACTAAACCGTTGAAGGACGAGGCAAAGTGGGAATTTCGATCCATCTACCTAAGTTGGTTTGCTATGTTTTGCCTCTTAGTGAGGCAGACCAAAATGGGACGGATCGGCTGGTTGTACCATTCTCTACTTGATTCACTTCAACATATAAAATGTCATTGTAGCTATCAATATGATAACAAAATAATAGTCCATTCTTTTTCTATCAATAAGGTGTTGAGAGATTGGCAGTATGACTTACTCTTAAAACATGAGTTCCATTTTTGGAGTAGGTGAATTGAAAAGTGCATACCATGTTTAAGAAAACTTTTATTTTTTATAACAGCGAAACATAAATTAAAATAAAATGGGGTCTAATAATTTGTTTGCTTTAGGAAAGAAAGTGTAAGAAAAAAAATTTAAAGACAGAAAAATAGTAATAAAAATTAAATTCCATAAGAAAAGAAAAATTAAATAAATTTTTGGTTTAATAAAGTAATTTTTCTTTCTTCTTTGTGTCATCTACCTATCTATCTATCTATTTATTACTAACATAATCTTATATTTTATATATATAAAATCTTGGCGCCAATTGCACTAACAAACAAAAAAGAAACTCTCACATGTCATAATAGCCACAACACTAAAATTATAACATCAAATAAAATAATCTTCACTATATATACCTATAATATACATAACTTAATAGCTACTTAAATATAATAATTGTCCTCCAACACACTGCATTAATGGGAAAATAAAACAATATAATAACTATACCTATAATAACTACTAGTCTAACATATTTAATAGTTACTAAAATGTAATCATTGCTCTAGAAAACCTCACGAGTTACATGTGAAGTCGTCTAAATGATTAACTATTAACTTTGCTTAATTAAAATTCTATAAATTCTATACCGTATTTATTAGAAGTAATCACTTAACTTTACATTCAAGTAATGACAATCATGGTCAAAATTATTATTATCTAAAATCTATTACTAATATAATCTTATATCTCCTATACATGAAATCTTGGCGCCAGTTGCACCCACAAACAAATAAATTCTCACATGCTATAATAGCTACAACACTAAAACTACACCATCAAATAAAATCATCATCGCCACCTATACCTATAATAACTATAAGGCAAAATACATCCTTTAACTTTTTTTGTATCAAGTTAGTCCTTATGTTTGTAAACGTTACAGACTATTTTTAGTCCTAACCTCATTTCATTCATTTTTAGTTAGATATTTTTAAAATTTTACTATGAGTTTTGTTATGAATCATATAAAGAACAAAATATAAAAGACAAACTTGATATCAAAATAAAAATAAATGACTAATTTGTTACAAAAAAAGATAAAGAATTAATGTGTTATTTTCGTGTAACTTAAAGAATTACGGGATGTATTTTGCATAACTATAACTTAATAGCTACTAAAATAGAATTATTGCCCTTGATAACAATGCATTGATTGGAAAATAAAACAATCATAACTACTTATAATAACTATAACATATCTAATAGATGCTAAAATGTAATTATTGCTCTAGAAAACCTCACGTGTTACATATGAAGTCTATTAACCTTACTTAATTGAAATTCTATAAACTATAAACCATATATTATGTTAGAAGTAACCATTTGACTTTACATTCAAGTAATGACCACCATGAGTCATAATTATTATCTAAAAAAATACTCATTGATGACCATATCCTTATTCATGTATTATATAGACTAACATGTTTATCAACTTATTTGTTTCCCAATGCAATCTCTCAAGGCACGAGCTGCCATAATAATTGTCACTTTGCATGCTTAGTTGAGATTGTATCTTATACAAAGTAGCACAAATAGGAATATATTACCAGGATGCATAGTATTCTAACAAGTAACCTACAAACCTACAAGACATAGCTTATGATGGTTCTTTTCCGATGCAATATCTTGATGTATAAGCCAAAATTTGTATTGTGGTAAGTCATTGCTTGGTTGGTCCAATTCATGATCCAATTTATTCAGAAGCTGATTCATATAATAGTAATTGTTTCTTGAACTATAGTAGCCATGTCTCAATGACATCAAAGGAACCTACAATTACATTTATTGATGACATTCGACCTAAGAAGGTTGAGTGAAATTTGAAGATGTGAGTCATTCATTTGTGGCACCAAATTAAATACAAAAATCACTCAGAGACTTTTAGCTTAGAGATGATCTTGCTTGATGAAAAGGTACAACATTGGTTTATTTTGAATGCACCTAAGCTTAAACATGATTAATTTTGATTATATTGATTTATTCATCATCCCAATAATTTATTTGTGCTGTTATAATTAAAAAATGACATTGTGAAAAATTCATGTTTGTGTCAAGAAAAGATTCATAACTCAGTTTCAAGAATTGATAGTGGAAGGTTATTTGTGTTTGATACAAAATTTTTTAGTTGGTCGAAATGATGCAAAATACCAAACATCATATAAATTCAAATTGAATTCATAGGTATGACTAAGTGCATTAAGATTTTTTTTAGTTGGTCGAAATGATGCTAACGAGATTCCACCAAATCACTTTGATTGTTGTTGTTTTTTGTGATATACTTGATGCCTCTAAAGATGATAGGATGAATGGGTAATCTTTCTTACACTATTATTTAATGTTATGAAATATATTTAACATGTTTATATAAGTTTGGTGTTTTTTTCTTTCTTTCTAGTGTTTTTGGTTTGTAATATGAAAATAAATGTTATTGGACATGTTAAATGAGCCAGCATTAGAGAAAAAGACAAGGATGAAAAGAAAAAAAAACACAACCTAATTGATGTTGTGACAGAGGATTTGAAGTGAGTATCATTTTGCAATTCAATATTTTATAAAAATGTGTCATAGATTTGGACTAATTTTTTTTTTTTTAACTTTAATATTTAATTATAGGAGTGGTCAATTGCACTTTATGGAGTGTCTATACTAAATATATTTAGCAGTTTCTTGAAATACATGATGATGGACCAATCACTCTTATCAGGTAACTGACCAAATTAAAGAAATTGAATGTTAAATTGGACAACATTATATTCCCCTATGTATGATTGCAAAAATAAAATGATTGACATTCATTTATGTATGACTGCATCAATTATTAATAAAAGGCAAAGACAATTTTTGAAACATGTAAGAATTTATTTGTACAATATATTTTCTCACACGGTTAATTATATATTGCAATTTCAAGAATGACATCAATGAATGATTTAAAATTATTGATAGATGACAATAAAAATCTAAATTCAAACATTACAACAAATATAGCTTATATACTAAAATTGCAATTATTATTTACGTCACTCGTTTGAAAATTAAAATTGCTATATTATTTATTTTCCCGTATAAGTTTTTCAAACCACTTGTGGATCGCACATGTGTACGACTAATACATTTATCCGGACATGAAAAAATGAAGGATAGGCTAAGCCAAAAATAAGTCTCAGACCTATGCATAAACAAAGTCAATTTATGTACAAATATAATTCTCTACCAAAATTTTCAGTTTCTCCGCGACTGAACAAAGTCTGTGAGCCTTTGCTTAATATTCTGCATGAAGTGGAAAAAAGAAGTGTGATGAGCACATAAAAACTCTAACAACTATGAAGAAAAAAAATTCATAATTTTATCTAGATCAAGGTTCGAAAATATTGTAATAATTACCACCAGTTCTCCATGAAGCACTATAAATATTTTCTTCTGTCTCTTGTGTCTCTGCAATTCACATTATGGTCACATGTTTATAAAATAGATATTGTACTTAATATAGTGAAAAGTTACAATTTAGGTACCACATGAAGTACTTGAGAAAAGAATTGTAAAAAACTACAATTTCCCAAACACAAATTTCTATTCCAAGTGACAATACCTATATCAGGTTGTTATTTAATATAACAAAATGAACCAGCTTAAGGCTACACACTAACGGATGAATATTGTCACATGCACCATGAATGATCATAAATTCATTGTTACCAAGTTATAGTAGAACTAATGGGAGGGGCACACAAATGATAAAATCTTGATTGAAAAATGTTAACAAGATTTTTTTGTCTTACTCACACATGTGATTTGGACAGTATAAGTAGTTTTTAAATTTATTGTTCAAAACAGAAAGGTAAAGGGATGAGATAAAATAAAAGGGCCCCAAATACAACTTGAGAAACTTTTAACTGCAGAACAAATCAACAATATACAAAACTATGATTTGTTCAATATTTGAGCTCTACACAAATATAGTATATAGTATATATAAATACTACATGCATGGGTGAAGACAAATAAAACATACAGAACCGAATCGCCTATAGGTCTCCTTAATTTGTTCTGCAATGTCGTGATATCTTTCCATATCGCCCTTTCTTTTAGCACATTCTAACTCATCGCCTATTTTCTGAAGCTCACCGCTGCAAATGGGTGATATGTTAGACAAAATATAAGACAACTAATCAAAATAAATGTTACAATATTAGAATATTAGAAAATATCTTATAATATCTTTTATATTATATTAGAGTATCTTGAATTATTTCCTATGATCAATTTATAATCATAGAGATATCTTAGAATATCTCTCATTATTATTATGATTTGTTCCTGATTTAAGATTGAGTATATGTTTATCTATAAATAGAGATTAGTATTGAGTCTTTTGTAATCAAGTTATCATAAAACTATTATCAATAATATTCAAACCCTTATTATTTGCTCTCATCTTTTTCTCTAAAATCCCACAACTTCAACATGGTATCAGAGCATATTTCGATCCTCCTTGAACAATTTCGCCGTTGTTCGGCTTCCGAGTTCCCAACAGTTTGGGAATATAATCATAGTTTCTCTTTTCCATCGCAATCATTCCTTTTTCAAACCATTGTCGTGACACATTCCTGTATGAACTGAATTTGTGGATCTTTCTTTCTTCTCCACCGACACACTCTTCTCCAAACAAAACACCCTTAAAATCACTTTTTGATTTACCATCCTACCCTCACCCTATTCTCTTATCACCGAGCTCAGATTTTGATTCAGTGCGTGGCGCCACATCATTCAACAATGTTGGAGCGGTGCCTCGGATCTCGCTGTCTCCGTCAAATGCAGCACGCCTGCCGTCGTGGTTCCCTCATCTTCATCTGTCTCTTCCTAACCGTCGTCGTCCTCCGAAGCACAATCGGCGCCGGGGAACTCGGTACTCCCGAACAAACTCGCGTAGCTGGCGCGTGGAGCCTCACCACATCCTCGAAGAAGTTCAATCCTCAGACAAAAATAACAACAACAATTACGGAGCTTTCGATATTTCGAAGATCCTCGTTGACGAAGGTCGTGATGATGAAAAGCGTGATCAAAAAACGCCTTACACGCTTGGACCAAAAAACTCCGATTGGGATGAACAACGATCTGAATGGCTTCGTAATAACCCTGATTACCCTAATTTTATTAGACATAATAAACCGCATGTTCTTCTTGTTACTGGTTCTTCGCCAAAACCGTGTGAGAATCCCGTTGGTAATCATTATTTGTTGCAATCGATTAAAAACAAGATTGATTATTGTAGGCTTCATGGAATTGAAATTTTCTATAACATGGCTCTTCTTGATGCTGAGATGGCTGGTTTTTGGGCTAAGCTTCCTTTGATTAGGAAACTTTTGTTATCTCGTCCTGAAATTGAGTTTCTATGGTGGATGGATAGTGATGCTATGTTTACTGATATGGCTTTTGAAGTTCCATGGGAGAGGTATAAAGATCATAATTTTGTGATGCATGGTTGGAATGAAATGATTTATAATACTGGTAGTTTTTTGTTGAGGAATTGTCAATGGTCGCTTGATATTCTTGATGCTCGGAGGACACGTGTTGCAAATGCTTACTTCTCCCTGTTTATGGCCATTGGTAACATTCTTGGCTATGCAACTGGGGCATACAGTGGTTGGTACAAGATTTTTACTTTCACACCTACCCCTGCATGCGCTATTAGTTATGCAAATCTCAAGTCTGCTTTCTTTCTCGACGTTGCTTTAATTGCGGTCACAACGTATCTCAGCCTTGTGTCTGCTCATGAAGTGCCTCTAAGTTCAAGTGGGGCAGTGCATGCCGGAGAAGGGACAAGTAGTGCGGAAGAAGCTTTCATGTGGGAATTGTTTGGGACATTTAAATATTTTTCATTCCCTTGTACTGTCTGTAACTGTTCTGACATGGATTAATGGTTCCCATTTATTCTCTTTGATACTGACTGGATGGATCGAGAAAGTTATGATGGTGATCCAAATGGAGGCCTTATTTATGATACTGGAGTTAGAATGGGAGCACTTGGTTTGTTGCTTAATTCAGTTGTTCTTAGAGGAACATCACTGCTTATGGAAAGGCTATGCAGGAAGCGGGGGGCTGGTTTTGTGTGGGGAATCTCATATATCTTGATGACTATTTGCTTACTTGCAATGTTAGTATTAACCTATGTGGCAAATAGCATTGGCTATGTAGGTAAAGGTCTACCACCACCAACAGGCATTATGGTCGCAGCAATAGCAATCTTTACCATTCCTGGGTTTCCACTGGCAATCACTTATAGTGTTCCATATGCCTTGATTCCCACGCATATCGAACCATTGGGACTTGGCCAATGGTTATTATTAATTGGTGTCCTGATTCTGGGAATAGTGGTCCCACAGATTGTGGTGTCCTTGGGAAGTGGACCGTGGGATCAGATTTTTGGTGGAGGAAACTCTACAGCCTTTGCCGTGGCAGCTGTTGCAGCCCTTGAGAGTGGGCTCTTAGCTAACAGGTTTGGAAGATTTGCAATTCAATTGATGGGATTCTTCTTGGTGCACGATTATTCTCTCTTCGATGGTTCCAGATCTGCCCTTACTCTCCAATTTTGATCAACGAAAATATGTGTCATTGTTCAAATAGCCGTTATCTTTCATGTTTTGGACGCATTTTCTTATTCCGTTGATCGACCATGACTTCGTTTCGTTAGAGTCGCGCTACTTCTTCTTCGGTGTTTGTCATGCAATTTAGTTATTATTAATAGATTATAATAGTGGCTTATATTCCCATCGACGATCATTCTGGTGGTGTCCCTTTTTCCACATATGAATTATATTAGTGATGACTTCTTCCGTTGGTGGTTATTCTAACAGTGTCTTTTATTTTCATGACTCACTTTATCTTGACAATTTGTCCCAGATGCACTGGCCTTGCCTTTCTCTCCTTGAAGCACGCCTCTCTCTCCTTGAAGCAGATTCAAGTTTAAATATTTTGAGTCTCCAATATTATTGGTTTGGAGCTTCCAAATGCAGTTTCTTAGAAGAACGGACCTTATTTTGTTCAATTGCTTGCCATGAATTTCTCTCATGCTGATGATTATTCCAGCTATCTGGCTAGGCTATATTCATAGCAATTCTCTCCGACTTCACTTGCATCTCTGAGTTGCCTTTCCATCCATTTTTTATTATTTTGTGGAGCAAAACATTATTTTCTTGTAACAAGTTAAAGCAGTAAGCTTTAGCTTGAGGGGGAGTGATAGAATATTAGAAAATATCTTATAATATCTATTATATTATATTAGAGTATCTTGAATTATTTCCTAGGATCAATTTATAATTATAGAGATATCTTAGAATATCTCTCATTATTATGATTTGTTCTTGATTTAGGAGTGAGTATATGTTTATCTATAAATAGACATTAGTATTGAGTCTTTTGTAATCAAGTTATCATAAAACTATTATCAATAATATTCAAACCCTTATTATTTTCTCTCATCTTTGTCTCTAAAATCCCACAACTTCAACAATAAACACTAAACCGAAAAGCAAATAAACCTTGAATCATAAGACTGTTTTACCTGAAATCCTCCAAAATCTTTTTCAGGGAGAGGTAACTCTCATATTTATCATGGTACTCCTGCACATATTCTTTAAATCTAGAATTGCATAAAAAACATGTATCAGAACAAAAAAAAAGCAGTTAAGTCAAAAGAACCCTACCACTATACAACTTCTACAACAATAATCACAAATGAAAATAAAGAATAACTGCTTACTGGGAGAAAGTCGTTATAGGTCCCTTTAATTCTGGTTCCTCCTTTTCATACTCTGAGTAAGAGCAACTATTTTCATCTGAGGAAGATTCTCTCTTCTTTTGGTCACTATTATTTTTATCTACAAATACTGAATCCTTTCCTCGATCAGCCACCTCTTCACATGAATTAGGTGTTTGTCTTTTACTTTCTCGCACAGGGTACGAAACCATTCCACGTTTTGTGTCTTGTTTAGAACCATTTGCAGGTACTCTTCTATTGCTTTCACTGCGACCATCCCAATCAATACCTTGGCTCACCCCGGATTCACGATTTCTAAATTTGGTACTCATTTCTGTCAATTTGTTTTGAGATCCAACTTCTGTGTTATCTGCTTTCATATGTTGTGAATGAGTTTGCATAACTCTAGAACGAGACTTTGTTGAATCTTCAAAATGATTATCTGCATTCTTTTTATTTGTGTTTTCCAAATTGCTTGCAAAACCTGAACTTACAAACACCGAGGATGGCTTTCCTGAATCTAAAGTTGCTTTCAACGAAGGTTTTACTTTAGTGACATTTGAATTCATGTCCTCTGAAGTGTTTGCTTCTTTTTCCATATGTTTAAATGAACCTTTTCTTTCAAATTGCTTTGCAACATTGGTGTCGTCAGGAGTGGACTCACGAAGTTCTCCCAACTCCAAGTCTGAATGCTCTCTTTGCAGTGAGATACCTCGCCCATTAACTGCAGGGGATTTATCAAGATCAATTCTGTTGTTATCCTTAGGAGATGTTCCCAAATGTGACTGCACACCTTGTCGGCCTTCCTTTAACTTACCAACCGTTTCCCCTTGTTTTTGGTGATAAGAATCCATGGATAATAGTGACTGCTTATTTCCATTACTACCATCCCTGGAATTCCTGGGGACGTTTTTCTCAGTAGCATAAATATCTTCAATTTGATCATCTCTGTGAGATTTATCTTTCTGCACATACGAAACTTCATGCGGACGGAAGTCCTTTCCTGAGTGTTTTCTGCTGTGCCTTATGCTTTCACCAATTTTATCTGAATTTTCCAATGGATAGGAAGGGTTTCCTAGAGAAGTTTGATCAAAGGACCTTTGACCAGTTAGTGGTAAATCTGAACTAGACTTTCCAGGCAATGCTCGATTGTATCCTTTCTGGAAACCAACAGTGAAGTTTCCTTGTCTGTCAGCTCGAGTCCCCACTTGTGTATTGGGGCCCTTACCAGTGTCTTCAGTAAATTTGAAAGGAGAAAAATATCGAGAGTTCTCAAACATCTGCACATCTGTACCTGGAGAAAATGATTCACGAGTTGCGTTTCCTGCTTTCGACCTCTTTGTACTTTCAGAATTCTCGTCAATGTTCTTCAACTCAGAACCCCTCTTATGTTTGCCTTTAGATAGCCTACCAGAGCTGTCATCCTGTTCGTTCCTATAGCTTTCTTTGACTTCATTTTCCCTTTCATCAAACAAACTCCCTATAAAATTTTGGCGCTCCGGAAGATGTTGATAATCAGGTGAAAAAGGTTTTGTCTTTTCTGCGTACTTTCCACCTTTATCAGAAATGGTATCTGTAGTTACTGCCATTTTCGCTTCTTGTTCCACAGGTGAGTCTTTTTCAATATCAACTGCATCAGATTCATTACCATCCTGCTTCTCATCAACCTCATTATGCATAAATCTTCCATCAGGAGATTTTACTGGAATGGGTAAGGACATCTTTTGATCAAAGGCTTCTGCTTTGTGCTTTGGCTCTTTTTCATCATCGCTACTCAAAATTTCTACATCCTCATCAGAACCCTCCAACCCTTCCTTGCTACTGGAAGATGCATCACTTTCACTGTCACTACTACTCCCACTCCCTGATCCAGCAGGACTTCTACTTCTGCTCTTACTATGGCTTCCACTGTCACTTTCACTCTCACTATCACTTCCACTAGCACTGGAGCTGCCTGCCCTCCCTTCACTATAATCAGAACCTTTTTTGTCACCAAAGATATCAGGTGAAGCATGTTGCACGTCAATTTTTTCCAATGTGTTTGATTCTTCTTCCACTTTGGAATGTACTTGCACTGTTTCCTCCAAATCCTCATTTGGGATTTTCCCTTCGAAATCTCCCTGTGGAGCTGATGTCTGATTATGAAATTCTTCACGGGCAGGTATTTGGTTATGATTTTCTTCAGGCGAACTGTACAAATATATTGAATATAAAGAGCATAAGAGGAAGAGAGAATGTACTAGTAGATTTCAATTTTAAGAAAATGAAACAAAAGATACAAAGCTGGTAGCTATTAGACTTTTATACAACTAGTCAAGCTTGTATTGTAATCCATTCACTTAACAGAAACTTATAATGGTCAACAGAATCGTCCTTTAACAGAAGTCTGCTACAGAAACTAAAGAAGGTTCTATAATAGCTCGGTAAGAACATACACGATCAAATGCATTATGGGCCCAAAAAAACACATGCATGCAATACTAGTATCCAGAGATATCGTTAGGTGAAAATAACAGGTACCTTCCAATTTCAGTCTGAGGTTTCTTGAAGCTTTCTGAATCCACTTCTGGCTTCAAAAAATACCTTCCAGGGGTCTGGTATTTTGCAATCTAATGCTCAAAGGTTAAATGAAAAATTAGATCACATATGTATCATAAAAATAATAGCCTCAAGATTTGCACCACTTACTTTTTTAATAATGGGCTCAATATCCTTTATGGAACTAGGAAGTGTGTCACTGACTGCTTTCTCAAAGGCCTATAATCAAAAGGGGAAAACACTTGGATAAAATTTGATTAATCATAAATGTAGGAATAGTAAAAACAAAGCCTAGGAAGTAAGAATAACTATATATTATATTTTATGCAGCACCTTGAAAGTCATTCCATTAGGTTTATCCTTTAGGAGAGAAATTAAAAAGCTCTGCAAATCTACTGGTTTAGATCCATTATTTCCTTTGCCACCTGGTGTGTTCCTCGTAGCATTGTTTGTCCTAGTAGGAATTTCTCTCTCAGATATGGCATCTTGCTTGCCTATCGTTTGTGATGGCACAGCATCATCAAGACTTTTAGAGATATTTACAGCTCCCCGTGGAGAGGAAGAAGCAGCAAAAGGATCTGGAGGAGATGGAAGAGGAGAAGAACGAATGCGCTTGGCAGCGGTACTTGTTGACATCAATCCAGATCTATGGGAAGATTTTGGGGGGCCTCCAACTATGAAAAAATTCCAAACATTGCATATGAGCTAAATGAGCATAAACTGCATGAGCAGATGAGCTAGCAAAGATTTATATGAAAGGTTTCAACACTTCTGCGTAGTGTAACCTTACTATTGATTGAAACTGTGTTGAAAAGATGTAAATTTTAATCACCTTGAAGAGTTTCCACTTTCCTTTTCTTAAGTGCAGCCTCTTTCTTTTTCTTCCATGGTGTAGCTAGACAAGGGAAGCACAAGGCTCTTCAGTTAGATAATTGAAGTATAAACATCCTTAAACTAGAATGCTTTGGCAGAACAAAATAGAGTGTTGACAAGATAACCATAGCCAACATCATCACAATTTTTTTTTTCAAGTTTCTCAACTCGATGACATAAAAAAATAGCAATTTGAAATTTTTAAAATTAAAGACTCGGGAAAAATTAATTCGTAAATAAATACACAAAGCAAAAGAAAAATTACCCTCAACAGCTGCCAATGCCTTTATCTGACTCTTCATGGATGGATTCCCAGGCTCCAAGACAATGGCTCTGTCGTAGAGAACATAATAAACTATTAATTGGACAAAAAAAGGTGAAGATATCCGCATGATTAGACAATGCCTCTGTCGTAGAGAACATAATAAACTATTAATTGGACAAAAAAAGGTGAAGATATCCGTACATCATGCACTATCACAGGTATGGAAAGTAATATCAGAAAGAAAGAAAAAAATCATTGAGTTCTGTATAAACTAAGCAGCATATTTAGACTTTTAAGTTTAACACTAGAAATAGAACTATTCTGAACCCAGAAAATCTATTGCAGGCCAAATGGCTGATTACAACTTCGTCAATAGTTCATTTACTTTTCAAAACTTTAAGTGTTAATTGTGTTATTGGTATTGGTATGATATTGTATATTGTAACATCATGAAGTAGAAAATTGACGGAACAGTACAATAGAGCAGAGAAATGAGTACCAACAATAGAAATTAATATAAATGATTACTCCTATCCTTCAGTCTGAACTCTGAATCAAGAAGATTGCAGAATCAATAGGAAATGCTACAATGAAAATGCCAGGGGCGAATCTTCTCTAAACTCCAAGGTTTAAGAATCCTAGCCCTTCTACTCACTCCACTCCCAAAATCAGTCAACGGCCAAGAATTGTTAATCCTGTTATTTATATTCTGCCATTTCCCTCCCTTGTCCCTAATTCTTTTGAGCTCCCACCACTAACCAATTCAGTTTCAGTAAGAAACTTCGACTAACTAAGTGCTAGGACAGCTATCATATTCCCCAATGATCACTCCTACTTTGCCTAGCATTCACCATTTTTATAGGAGTTTTGCTAACAGAAATTCATAATTATTCTCAATCAACATGAGTCCACCAACCTAAATACAAGTAATCTAACACATGATACTTGTATAAAATAATAAAACATGAGGCAACCTTGCAATCATAGAAAAGAAAAGCTCGTGCATATTATATTGATTGATTTTTATTGCAAAAACCCTCAAAAATTATAAATACAAGTGTAATACTTTGATAGACTTCCACTAATTGAAGTCTAAATAATATATTAAGATAATTATCACCAAATCTATCATGTGTATTTTCTTATTAGCGCATGCCAGATGCCAGCAGTATAAATTAACAAGGAAAAGGAGAGAAAGAAACTGAGAAATTCAATAGTTGAAGACAAGATTTTCAAAGTGCATAGTGCATAAAATTGAGTGTGTGACAACGAGCAACAAATGTCAGTGTAAGGTAACAGCTTCATACTTGCGTGACTTGAGCTTGCGTTCCGCTTCTTCTGACCGCATTTTGACGTGATTCTTAGTTGATTCGTCCAAGATACGCTGTACATTCACTTTGCGCCAGGCACACCCAGATTCTACAAGCAAACCATTTCCATCGTCACCACGTTGGCGCTGTTCATAAGTATCACATAGATCACCGTCCCTCGACCATGTAAATCTGAACTCCTTCCCACCAACATCAATAATCTGGTACAAAGAAAAAACGACAGGCCTTTCAAACTACATATAAAAAATTTCTTACAAAAAGGCAAACCCGCCAAAAGGAAAGACGGTAGGTAGGAACTAATCTGCAATGGTATTTATATAATAATCTCAAATAAAAAAGTTCATAAAGTTTATGGAAAACTATCAAATTAGGAACCGCATTTAGTGGTTAGTTTATATTCCTATTATCATTAATACAATACTATTAGTATTTTAATCTAGATTCGAGTTCACTATGAACCATGTATTTGGCCGCATATCCACCACAGACTGAAGTCCATAATATGCACGTGTGGTGAATATTAATATTACTTCTCTTTTGGGGCCACCAACCTCCCGCGCGTGCAGTAAAAAGAAGGGCCGAACCCATCTCTGAGTCTATCACAGGCAAATTTATCCTGCATTTACATGTTTGGAAACATATACCATATGGAGTGTCAAACGCAAGTGTTTTTCTTATCGCATGTGATTTTGGTAAAACATTATATTCTTGTTTCTTTCAATCCAATTTTGTTTGCCACAAAACTTTGAATGACTTTTGCAATTTGCATTACAATAATATATATATATATATATATTACTGTATGTTTTACATCAAAATTTGCTTATCGAGAGAACAAAAATTAAAACATTAATCACTTCACTTTAAACTCGTTTTTAAACAAATTGATTCAAAATCACATTCGGCAAAAATTCACTCAAATAAAGTCTAATTCCACGACTCAAACCTATGAAACAATCTAAATCCACAACTCAAACCCGTGAGCAACTAATCAAGTGATAGCAACTCCAACATTTGTGCCAAGGCTACTATCATACTTTCTAACATTACTCTTCAAATGAATTCTTTTCTATAAAAAAATCCAATAAACTCAAAGGGTAAAGGGGGGATAACCTAACAAGAATCTTACTAAAAACAAAAATGAACAAATAAACAAACAAAGGATTTAAAAGATATATATTGTCAGTTTAAAGCAATTTTACCTAAGCTTCACATTGACATTCAATAAAAATTTACTATTTTGCCACATTAACCAAGTTTTGTAAGTGTGTGACACTGATTTACACAGACTGTCTATGCCTTTCTTTTTTGCAACACTGCTGTTAATATTGTTAGTATTTTTACTGAGGGTGGAATCGAACCCTACAACTCCTCCCAACCTTAGCCACCAAACCAACCTTATATCATTGACGGTCTATTGTTATTAATGTCAAACAAATTGGAATTCCAGTTCAAATAACAAATTAGCATTTGCTAACACAAACTCTTCTTCAAAATGCAGCTGCAAGAATCAAGTAAAAAAACCAATCAAGCATTCAAAACTATAACAAAAATAACAGTGTGGTAAAAGAACAAGAACAGGAAGCATACATTTCCATTGGGATTATTAGGATTGGCATCAAATTTCATACGCGCAGTGCCAGCCTGTGCCTCCACGCGCTTGATCTCTTCAACGAGGTATGGCGCCAACCTTATAATCATGCCGAAATCGAGGGGATTGCTGCCGGATACAAGGCTGAAGGTTTCCTCGACCGCCGGTGGCGTCGGCGTTTTCCGGGCGGAGCCACCGAGTGAGAGTCGAGAACCGGCGGAGGAAGGCGGACGGTGAGGCGGTGGAGGTGGGAAAGAGGAGTGGAAGCGTTTTGGGCCGGCGCGGCCCAATTTGGAAGAGGGTCCGCCGTACATGTTGGGTGGTGTCCGACTCCGGCGCGGCCCAATTTGATGATGATGATGAAATTGAAGGTTTTTTTATTTAAATTATTTTTTAGAAAAGTAACCAACTGAAAGAATAATTTTTAATTAATAAATAATAATAAAAATATTTTAAAAAATAAATTATATTAATAAAATATATTAAATTGAATTAACAATTCCTTGCCGATAAATTAGCAATTTAATTCTATTTTGTTAACAAGTTCGTTATATTTTTTTTCAGATCTAATTAATAAAAATAATTATAATTAATAAAAAAAAGAAAGTAAATTGTTTTAATAAAATCAAACAAAATACATTAAATTGAAGAAAAAAAAAATACATCAAAATTAATGAGATTGAATAGATTTGTCAAAACAATTTTGTTAATAACTCCTCCTATTTTGCAGATAAATAGCAACTTAATTTTATTTTGTTAACAATTCCCTCTTATTTTGCAGATAATTAACAACTTTTTGATTTTGTTAACAACTCTCTCCTGTTTTGCAGATAAATAGGAACTTAATTTTATTTTGTTAACAATTCCCTCCTATTTTGCAGATAATTAACAACTTAATTTGATTTTGTTAACAACTTCCTCCTGTTTTTGCAGATAATTAGCAACTTAATTTTATTTTGTTAACAATTCCTTCCTATTTTCCTATCTAATAAACAAAATAATAATAATAAAATATTGTTAATTTAATAAAAAAAATATTTTTTTTAAAAATCAAAATTATAATAATAAAATAAAAAAAAATCAAATTTAACGCGGTTGAGTAGATGTGCCAAAAATTTTGAGTTCGAACACAGTCTAGACGTGGAACTCGAGCATATTTAGATGGAAATCATTAATTTAAATTTGATGTATTTTTTTTCTTCAATTTGATGTATTTTTTCTTTAATTTAATTTAATGTATTTTATTTTATTAATATAATTTACTGTTTTTATTATTATTTTTTATTTATTTGATCCAAAAAAAATATGAGGAAGTTGTTAACAAAATAGAATTAAGTTGCTATTTTTTTTTTTCTATTAAATGTATTTTGGTTTTTTTAAATAATTTTTTTTATTACATTAACAATATTTTATTATTATTATTTATTTATTTTTGTTTATTAAATCGGAGGAGAAATAGGAGGGAGATGTTAAGAAAATAGAATTGTGTCGTGGTTTTAATTTTTTTTAAATATTTTTATTAATTTTTATTTATTAAATTAACAATATTTCATTTTTATTAATTTTTATTTATTAGATTGAAGGAAAAATAGGAGGAGTTGTTAACGATCTAAAATTGTGTTGCTATTTTATCTTCCAAACTATTAGGGACACGTTATTTGTTTTGCCACATCTAGTCAACGGCACTAAATTTCATATATTTTTTATTAAATATATTTTATTTGATTTTATTAATATAATTTTGTTTTTTTTAATATTTTTATATTTTTTATTTATTAAATTAACAATTATTTCATTGTTAAAATAAAAATAAAAAAATTAAACTTAGTACATAGTTGCATCCCGAGATGCTATCTCCTGCTGCGTAACAAAAATTATTCCGTCAATTAGTCGCACCCCGAAGATGCGTCCTGTGCAAAAAAAAAAGCATTTTGAAATATTTTTTTAAAAGTGGGATATTTTATTTATTTAGAAAAAATAGGAGTATTTAAATAAAAAAATAAAAAAACCGAAATTGAAACCTATTTCAAGTTTATCGTCTGTACAAATTCTATATTATATGCTTTTTGTCTTTTTTTTTTAATTCAGTTTCTCTGACATTGCAATGGGTGTCCTTCTAATTTTTGTATTTTAGATTTTTGTTGTATTTTGATTAGACAATAAATTGAATTTATTAAGTTGATTTTTTGTGAAAATAAATATTTGGACTTGACTCTAATAAATGCACATGGAAAATAAATTATGAGTGTGCTCATATATTAATATTAATTTATCAATGAAGATTTTTTCCAAAAAAAACAAAATTCAAATAATATTTTTCTTTTAATTCTTAGGAATATCTATGTTTTGTTTATGATCAGTAAAATAATCAAAACTATTTTTATATATAGAATCTTTTTTTTTGTACGAAAAAGCAAATATTTATAATATGTGATATTTATAGCTTGCGTAGTTTAACGGATAAGAGATGATAAATTTTAATAGAGGGGGAAAAGAATCATAAGTATTAACATGTTGGGTATAAATGGAAGGATATAGAATAAATTTTTAATAGTTTTTTGTTTAGTTTAATAATATTTCATCTCCTCTAAACAAACACACAATTAATCTGTTTTATGACATATGACATCGCAAATAAGATTTTTTTTTTTTAACTGTTTCAAATTAGAGAAACATCTTTAATTTTTAATTTTGTTCCGTAATATATCTAGTGATAAAAATTATCTAAATCAATTGTTGTTGTGTTTTTCCGAAATATGGTTTATAAGTCAAACCATTCAGTTATAAAAGTCATGGATGCAACACTTGACTCGTGACCTTTAAATCTTTAATTAGCTTTTAATTTTTACATAAGTATTTCAATTAGTTAAGTTATTTTAACTTTTACATAAGTCTTTCAATTAGCTAAGTTATTTATTTTATGAATCGTATTAAATAACTTACAACAACAAAAAATTATCCAATTATTTCCAATAAACAAATTAACTGATGTATTGTTTTTCTCTATTAAAAAAACAATGAATGTAACGTGACAACGTGAAGTGTTTACCAAAAATATTATTAAGCCTGTTCACAATTGTCATTTCTCTCTTAGGATCAAATTTTATGTATTCCTTTCGTAAGTCATTTCTAATATGTTCTTTGATCATAACATTTAATGGCATGAAATTGTATAGGTCTTTTCGTAACGAAAAATGAGGATTGGTTCCTTTTTACTAAGGCATACATCACCAAAATGTATAGTTTAATTATGATGACCATTTTCTTTTATAATCTAACAAACTCTATACATAATGTTTTTCCTCTCAGGTTACATCCCTTAATGTTATTTTTCTTCCTTTCAACGTGATAAAAGTAATCGCCCAAGTAGATCATCTATTCATATTTTGTAATTAATCACTCACTCAACTTCCAAGGCAACCACAAATGTTGCTCCGATCCATTCTATAATGTACCCATTCATATTAATTCAATTGGTGTAAAATTAAACCCACAATATTCCTATTATAAGACTCTTTTGGAACATAGAGTATGTTATTGTGTATATTTAAAAATTGTTGAAGTCCCACATTAGATAAATATTATATATTGAGTAGTTCTCAACTCTATAAATACTTAAGTCCCACCTTAAATAGTTAACATTTATGGGTTTGCTTCCATCACTCTATAAAAAGTGTCAATCTCTTGTTGAAAAATATACTAAAGTTAGATGCATTTCTCAACTTTCTCTTTTCTCCCTTTTCTATTCTGCTCGATATATTTTCGAGCTACTTCTCCCCTTTCTTTCTGTCCATTCGATAATTTAGAACAGTTTTGTACCCTAGTCCCTTCGATATTTTAGAGCGGTTTTGTACCGTAGTCCTATCGATTTTTAGAGCAGTTCTAATACCACTATGAGCGATTTTTGTGTCGTAGTCTTTTGTAGCGGTTTGTGTGTCGTAGTCTTTTAAAGTGACTTTTTGTGTCGTAGTCCTTTTGATCTATGAGTGGTCATAAAACCATATTGTGAGTGGCTTTAACCGTTATATTGAGAGTGACTTTAACCGCCATATTGAGGGTGTAATTCCAGAACGATTTTCTACGGTGCAGTGGAGTGAATCTTGGTTGTTTTATCTTGGGGACTTCGTGGTTGATAGTCTGCCTTGCACAATTTGGGTAGTGTCGCGAAACGTCTTAAAGAGATCGACCTAGTCCGCGACTTAAACCAATAATATATTCGGTGACAAATTTATTTTGAAACAGTTTTTCGAAACTCAAAAACAACAATTTTAAGACGTTTCTTTCTGCCATGTCAATCGAAGAGATTACTGGATGTGATGCCTCTAATTTCAATAAACTGTTTCAGTGAGGCAAACAAAAGGATAAAAAAGCTGAAGAATTAACCCATAGAAAGATAATGATTACTCTATAAGAATTATATTCTTTTTGGGATTGCTGATGATCTGTATAACTACTACAATTCCAGCAATACTGTGAGCTGATTGAGCTAAATATCACTAGAAGGGGGGTTGAATAGGGATTTTGGCGTTTAAAAATTATTTTAACGAGTTTATGAATTTCTGTCCTCTCTGAGAGGATGCGATCTGGAGGATGGAAATTCAAACTCTTTGATCAAGAACAAAATAAATGCAAGAAGAGTATAAAGAGATTGACACACAATTTTTATACTGGTTCACCCAAAGATGGCTACGTCCAGTCCTCACACTCTTGTGAGATTTCACTAAAGATCAAAACAGATCAACCTCTCACCGAGGATGATTACACTTTGTGTATTCTCAAGCTTCACCAAGCTTACAATCAATTTTCAAGTACAACTTACTTGAAAATTACAGAGTGATATGAGTATGATTGTTTTCTCTTTACTTAAACACTTTCTAAAAAGATATTTCAAAGATCTAGTGTATGATTGTAGAAAGTGTAAAGAGGATGAATATTGCTTATGATAAACTTATGATTCTTGATCTTTTTCTGCAATATTGTTGTGTGTTTAATGAAGGAGAGCTTCCTGCCTTTTATAGAGTCCTTGACAGCTCTTCCATGTGTTAAACAACTCCATGACCGTTGAGGAGGATGCATCAAAGAGTCCAATGGTCTTTGAGCTGAAATTACGAAACTGCCATCCAGCTGTCTTGAACAGTTCCAGTCCATCCTCAGCCTTGAGGTTCAAACCTCCTAGGTACTTGGTCCTTTGTAGCCTTTTTCTTTTTCTTTCTCCAAGACAAGAAAAGGCTATTTCTTTGACTATGTAAGCTACAACCGTCTGATTTCGTGTAGTACCAGGTTTGAATTCAACTTTTGAAGAATGATGTGACAAATTGTTCAACCTTTTACCTAGTACTAGCCGTCCTCTACCTAGAACAGCCTATCCTCGTACTAGTCAAATGTGCTTTCTGACCTCTTTAGATAATATGCTTTATTGGGTCATTCTTGGTTACAATTTTGACATCTTAACCTGATTAAGAATCATGGTTACGTTGCTGGATGTATACAAAGCTTTTATGAGGCCATCCTCACGTAGGTTCAGCCCATCCTCTAGCTTGCAAATATGATGGTTTTGAGTCATATGTTCATCCTTTTTGTCTTTATGATTAATAACCTGTTTTCTACTATAAATCCACTCAAGAGCACAGATTAGTCCTTAATCACAATCATAATCTCTTAAGTAATTTTTTTATCATTAAAATCAATTGAGAGAGATTTTGTCTCAACATGAGCCGCTACCTCAAGTATCAAAGTATCATATGACCGATGACAGATCCGTGGAGGCTCACTCCCGTCAAATTCAAAAGATAACTCATGAGATCATCTATTAAGGTACGTCACTCATGGCATATTTAAATTAAATTTTGAAATTTAATGTCCCATTCTGTTTGAATGTTGAAATCAATAAAATGTCTCCTTCTGCTTACATGTTGTGTGATTTTAATTTTTGACATGCTAGACTCTGTGATGTGAACACATCTAATTTCAAACTTAAGTAACTTATGTTTAATTCTAAAATTATCTTTAAATGATTTTAAAAAATGTGATTTTTGTAGTCAAGCTAAATAACAAAGAGTTCACATAAATTTGTAGTTAGAGAATCTGAGTCTTTAGATTTATTACACTCTGATACATGTGAACTTGATGGGACGTTAACAAGAAATGAAAAATAAAAGTGAAACATTTGACATGTTAAGGATCTTTGTATATGAAATTGAAAATCAATTTAAAAGAAAGATTAAGAGGTTCCAAGTATGATTCTAGTTTATTAATGAGTTTTATAAATTGTCTGGAATTATACATGGAACAGCTGCACCATAATTGCTTGAAGTGAATGGTAAAGTTGGAAGAAAAAAAAAAGAATAGAACTCTTACTGAATTAGTTGTTGCTAGTATGTCTGGTGCTGCATCTCATTAGTGTGCGGAAAATATATTGCTTATTTACTATGTTTTGAATAGAGTTCCTTAATCTAAAAACAAAACATTTCCTTATGAGATAGTGAAGAAAAGACGACTGAACTTGTCTTATTTTCAAACTTGGGGTTGTCTGGCTTATGTCAGAAACCCTGATCCCAAGCGAATTAAACTCGCCAATAGAGCATATGAATGTATATTCATTGGGTATGCAGTAAACAATGAAGTGTATAGGTTTTATGAACTAAATGCGAAAGTGATCATAAAGTCAAATGATGTTGACTTATATGAAAATAAATTCCCTTTCAAATCGAGAAATAGTGAGGGCAGCGAACCAAGTCATGTTCTCGTGACAAGAAGCATTGAAAGCAGCAAACAAGGCAAAACAGAAACTCAAAGAAGTAAGAGAGTTAGAGTTGCTAAAGATTATGGCCCCCATTATACGGACTATACCTTAGAAGAGGATCTTGAAAATCTTTAAGAAGCTTTGTCATCTTTGGATGCAAATTTATTTCAAGAAGCAATAAATGATGAAATGGATTATTTAAAGTCTAACATGACCTGACATTTTGTAAACTTGCCTCATGGTTACAAATCAACAGGTTGTAAATGAATATTGAAAAGGAAACTAAAACCCAATGGAATGATTGATAAATACAAGGCTTGCCTTGTAGCCAAAGATTTTAGACAAAGAGAAAATATAGATTTCTTTGACACCTTTTCATCGGTCACTAGAATTAAATCCATTAGGGTACTCGTTTCACTTGGTGCTATTCATAACATGGTGGTACACCAAATGAATGTCAAAATTGTTTTATTAAATGGTGATTTGGAAGAACAAATCTTTGTGGAACAACCTGAAGGTTTTGTAATTCAAGGACAAGAAGACAATATATGTAAGTTAGTTAAATCACTGTATGGTCTTAAACAAGCTCCTAATAAATGGCATAAAAAGTTTGATAACTTGATTATATGGAATGAGTTTAAAGCGAATGAAAGTGACAAATGTATTTATTACAAATCTAAAAATGACATTTGCACTATCAAACGTCTCTATGTAGATGGGATACTCGTATTTGATTTAAATATTCATGCTCTAAATATTATGAAATCATTATTGTGTAACAACTTTGATATATAAGAGCTTGGAGAAGCTAATATAATCCTTGAAATCAAGATTACTAGGTCAGAAAATGGAATTTCTTTGGATTAATTTCACTATATTGAAAAAATCCTAAAGAAATATAAATAATTTGACTGTAAATCTGCTTGCACACCATATGATCCAAGTGTGAAACTTTTCAACAATACTGGTGAAGGTGTTAGACAAACTAAATATGCGAGCATCATTGGCAACCACAAGTATGCCACTGACTATACTAGACCTGACATTGCCTACATCGTGGGGCTGTTGTGCAGGCTTACCAGTGGACCTAGTATAGAGCATTGACACGTTATGAAAGAGTCACGAGATATCTAAAGAGGTCCACGAGTCTCAGATTACATTATCAAAGATTTCCCACTGTCCTTGAAGGATACATTGATGCTGATTGGAACATTTTATCAAATGACTTCAAAGCAACCAGTGGTTATATTTTAGTATTGCTAGTGGTGTTGTATCTTGGAAATCGAAGAATAGACGATATTGGCTCAGTCCACTATGGAGTCTAAAATGATAGCACTAGCTAATGCTAGTGAAGAAGCTAACTAGTTGAGATGTTTGCTAGTTGAGATCCCTTTGTGGGAAAAACCTATGACAATTGTGTCGATTCATTGCGATAGTACCGTGACTATTGCGAAGATTGAGAATCGTTATTACAACGGTAAGAGACGACAAATACGTCGTAAGCACAACACTGTTAGAGATTTATTTTCTAAATAAGTTGTTACAGTAGATCATGTACGCACTAATGAGAATTTGGCAGATCCTTTAACGAAATGGTTAGCTAGCGAAAAGTCCTAAATACATTCAAATGGAAGAGACTAATGCCTATAGAGTCACTCATGATGGTAACTCGAAAGAATTAGGTTCAATGGGTAATAACAAGTCGTGGAGTGATATGAGATGAACGTGCTATTATAAATCAGAGAAACATGATTCTTGAAGTGATGATAGGATGAGATAATAAAAACTCTTAATGAGATTTATACTCCATGTGAAGTGGAGTACTGATCATAGCATTTGGGCACATGTTTCTATCCTTTTATTTTGGTATTTTTAAAATCACTTTATAGCTTAGATTAATTTTTTAGTTTGTTTCTAAATTTTGGGTTGAAACTGAATTACAATTTTATTATTTGCATTTTAACCCCTGCTCGTTTTGTAGGCCATAACTTGAGCTCTGGATATCCGATTGAGGCATGCGAGCAGTCGTTGGAAAGCTAAGAATCAGAGCTACAACTTTTGTGTTGGAAAAAAATCTGAATTTCGAATTCTACTGAGCCTAAATTACAGATTTCGTAATCTGGACCTTTGTAATAATTTAAATAGCGGGCTACTTGTTTTAAAGCCCAAAAGCCCGAGTACTATATATTTTGGGATTTCTTTCCTTTCTGACATCGTATTATTTTCGGACAGAATAACAATATACACGTATTTTTATTTTCAATCCCATGGAAGACTAATTTCATCAGATTAATCCACGAATTCAGAGTTTCATCACACCTGGAGGTTCAGGTTATACTGTCGATTTTTGATTCATGATTCTATTTTCGTTCATCTGATTATATTGATTTTCTGATTGCTTAAACTGAATTTCAATAAGGTCGATTACTTTTATTTGACAGAATTCGGTTTCAATCTATAATTTAATTGAATTATAATTCTGCGACGCTTGATCGTTAATTGTAATATTTTAATGATTGTGATGCTTAATCCAGTCAATGAAACCGAACGTAGGATTGATTGTACGCTTGTTTGATCAATTATGTAGTCAAATAAGAATAGAATCACGAATTAGAAATTAAATAAAATTCATTGATAGAATCTGTGATAGGTCCGAAACTCAAATAAGTGGATTAATTGTTTTGCTTATCTGTCCAAACCAAATCATTATAAAAACCCCCAATTTCGAATTTCAACTCGGTTAATATCATTATATCAAGAGTCCTTGCGAAACGACTCGGGTTATTACCCTTTTCTGCACTTATTTTAAATCGTATTTGAACCGTGTGCGACAGCGGATCAAATTGGCGCCGTTGCCGGTGACTCTCTGATAATAATATTAACCAGTTTTAGAGTATTACTAACTATTCTAACAATTGTTTCGTTGTGCTTTGTTGTTCTATAGGTCAGATAGGGATGTGCTAGCTCGTAGGCACGTTGCTAGTCCAAAAAAATCGGTTTTCATGCGACTGTGGCGGATTGCTCCGAATTTTCGCCAGAAAATCAGAAAAAAAATCAAGGATTAGGACTCCCTTATAAGGGACTTATTATGGGATTTGACGCTCAAATTCCCAAATTCCTTCATCTGGACCACTTTTTTAATTTTTTAAATTTTCGATATTTTCAAAAAAAGAATGGTGTCCTCGTAAAATATGCTTTTCGATTAGAAGGGTGCATTTTGCACCTCCTAGTAGTGGTGAGAGATATTATTTGAGGATTGTACTCAATTATGTTAAAGCTCCTCAAAGTTACAAAGACATCAAAATTGTAAGTAGTGTGGTGTATAAAACATTATATGCATGCTTTGCTATGGGATTGATGGATGAACAAATAATACATAGATGCCATTCATGAGCCAAGCAAATGGGATGCAAATTTTTACTTGAGGAAACTATTTGAATACTATTGGTTTTAAATAAAATATCTAGACTAGAGTTTGTTTTGAGCAAAACATGAGAGCAAAACAGTGATGATATATTGCATAGGCAGATAGTTGTTATTCAAAATCCAAATATGGAATAGTACAACTAACGTAAGTTATGATTAAAAAATTTATATCATCACCGTCTATTTTATACAAACATTTAATTTAATTGTTTATTATTTAATATTTAATTTTTATCGTTAACATCTTTAATTTATTTAATTTAATTTATATTTTAATTAATTAATTTAATTTCTCAATTTATTATTCATCACATATTTTGTTTTGTTTGATATTGAAACATCTTTGCAAAGCAATAACATAAGTTTGGGTATGTTTCCCACAATGCTTCAACCAGATAAATTGTTGAATGTGAAAGTCAAAATAGACTCATATACAATGAGTTAAATCATGATAGACAAGCATCGACTTCAGAACATATTCAATTTGATGTCTACGGTGATTGTTGAGCAAATATTCATATATAACAGGATCATGGCTCAATTATGGCTCAAATTGATGAAGAAAAACCTGTAGTATTTTTCTTGTATGGTTATGGTGGAATAGGAAAAACAATTTCTCGATTTTGACTTCTCCATGTCTTCCAAGTATCCATCATACCTACATAGGGATGTGAATGATCACTTGTTGGACAAGATAAAAGACGACATATTCTGTCTAAATTTTATGTATATGATAAAATATTTTTGAATTATATCTTACCCTGTCTTTATAATTATAATTTTTATCATGAGTATGAGCTGAGTTAGCAAACAACAAAATGTGATAAGAACAATAATTTATTCAATTGCCTTTATAAAATATAATCTAATAAATATAAATAAATAAAAAATATAATTTGATATTAAATTTAAAATTAAAATATTAGTAACTAATTTTAAAAAATATATACGATTTACGACAATAGTAGTTTTGTCATTTTATATATTCTAGTAAATTATTATTCAAAATTATAAAATTTTGAATATTAATTTAAAATGTTAAAATAAACAGTTTTCTACAAGGATAGATTTTTCATTTATATAATATATATCATATCTTTATTGAGTTTATCCAACAAATAAAGTAGAATTATTTAATTATCTATATTTGTTTTAAAAAAATTAAAATTATTTATTTAGTAGTGTCAATGAATTTGTTTTAATATAAAATTTATTTAATAGTTATTAATTATTTTTAGTATTTTTTGTTAATTTGTAATTTTCAAAAGTATTGTGTAAGTTTCTTTAAAACAAAATAGTATATAATTGTTTCACAACGATAATTTTGTTGTTGTCTAATTAACAATGATAATTTTATCATTTAAGTATAATATATCATATCATGTTATGATGATGCATGTTTCAAATACATAACTTAATAATAAAGATTTTGTTATAATTTATTTATCAAACACAAAATATGATAATAATTACCCTATCATGTGTTTATTCTATTTTAAACAAATACTCTCAAATTACACTTTACTCATTTTAAAAGAATTCAAACTCTCTCGTCTTTTACTCTGTAACGAGCGTTCGAGATCTTTCGGTCCAAACATCAAATTTAGTAATTTTAGTTTTTTAAAATTTAGTAACCTGCTTAAGATGGTTTCATACAAAAAAGGGTCATTGGTACAGAATCCAAGACCCGCCCCGACCCCGTGTAGTTACAAGTCTTGCGGTTAGATGCAATGGAATGTACGTAACCCAAACCCGAAGAGAAAAGTGGGCCATGGTGATCCAACTATAAAAGAAAAAACCCGAGAGAGGCCACAATAGCACGTTTGGTTTGGTTTGGTATCGTTTTTACCCTTTCTTCAAGCCAAGCTCTTCTCAACTCTTCATTTCTTCTTCTCACTCTCTTCTTCATTTCTCGATCTTTCTACTTCTACCACCATGATTTCAGGTCACAACAAAACTTCTCTTCCCTCGATTTTCAATCACTCACTATTCCTTTTTCACATCTGCATTCATTCTCCTTATTTCGATTTCTGTTAAATTTAATTCTATCTAATTTATTTATTGGCTGATTTTGATTCCTGTTGTGTAATTGAAATTAATGCGATGCAGTGTTGTCAATTTAGGTTTCGAATGTTTTGGTGTTTGTTTGCAGTGTAAAAGAAAAAAAAGAGTGTTTAATTGGGAATTTTTACGGGATGAGGTTTTTAGCTTGATTTATTGCTTTTTTTATTTTATGAAATTGTGCTAAGGTATTACATTGGATTTTCTTCAATAAGTTACGTGGTTCGTTACTCTTTGTTAATTTTAAGTGCTTCTAGTTCTTGGTGTATTTGGACTTTGGTAAGTTGAGATGTAGTTGTGTACTCGTGTTCAACTTAGGAATAGAGAAGAGACTATACTGAACTTGTAATGCATTGTTTTACATTTCATTGAAGGATGTTACCGATGAACTGAATTTTATTGTTGAGGATAGCTGTGAAGGTTCTGGTTTTGTCATAAAGCTTAAAATTTGGTGTAATATTAATGAATGAATTGGTGCCTTGTCAATTGTTAATTTGTCTTTTTTAAATGTGATGTTAGCTTATTTAATTGATTTCGATGCTCAATACTGATCTTTCTATGCAGTGAGTGTAAAGTGGCAAAAGGAACTTTTCAAAGATGTAGAAATTGATACCAGCCAGCCCCCTTATGTTTTTAAGTGCCAATTGTTTGATCTGACTGGAGTGCCTCCTGAAAGACAAAAAATTATGGTCAAGGGTGGTCTTTTAAAGGTAAATACATTATTGAATGTGATACTAATAAGCAAAATATTCGTCTTTTTTTATTAAGTAGTGTACCTGCTTAGGTCTTGTAAAAGATATCTGTATTAAAAGTTTGATTGAAGTTGTTTTATAAATATCTATTTCCCCACCTTTTATTATCTCCTCTTGCAATGCAGGATGATGCTGATTGGGCAAGTTTAGGAGTGAAAGAGGTTAGTGGTGCTAGAATGTGTTTTTCCGTAATGTTTTACTATATTCCATACATCTTTTTATTTTAATGACCTAAATTATATATTTTTTGCAGGGTCAAAAGCTAATGATGATGGGAACAGCTGATGAAATTGTGAAGTCTCCAGAGAAGGGAACTGTTTTTGTTGAAGATCTTCCTGAAGAAGAACAAGTAGTTGCTGTTGTAAGTTTCAGCTTTCTCTCTATACATTAACAGCGCTTCATAAACTTTAGAGTAGTCGTGCTTATAATTTTTAAAAACTGCAACTAAAATTAACATGCATGATTCATAAGATTCTCGATTGCATTGATCCCCATTTTACCTGTCATCTACAGAACTTAAAAGTTAAGCTAAATTTTCCTTTAGTTTAAAAGTTTATAGTCACCAAAGACCTTGAAAAAACAGATTGACAATAATACCTTTTGTTTACATTCTTTTTCTTTTGTTAAAATTCCTGCTAACCATGAGATTTGATTTGGAAAGAAAAGATTCAGCAACTATCCCATTTATTTCCCCTCACCTTTTCTCTTGGTTGTCTTGGGAAGGGGGATTAAATGCCTAAGTACATCGAATATTGCATGGTTTATCCTATTGAATTTTAAAGAGAAACCAGGCGGCTTTGTGCAACTTATTCTTATGATTGTGGTTTACTTGATTAATTGATTTAGGGCCAGTCTAATTTTTTTGAAGAAATAGGATTTTTAATTAGAATTGCGTTGAAGAATTTTATAATAATTATGTAAATTTCTTTTTGATGAAAACTCAAAAACAGTCAGGAAAAGATTAATAATTATGCAAATTTAGCGATAAGAACTCAATAAATCTGTCTTAATGCTTTTCTTAGGAGCTAAAAGTAGCAGGTTCTGAAACAATCTTTAAGAAAGGCTAGGTCAAGAAATCACTTGTTTTTTACTGTGCATAAATTACCATTCTTAAATGTTTTGATCCATTTCATATTTTATGTTTTCTCCATAGAAGATATTTAGAGTGGTGGCATCTGTTTGTTTCACATATTCCACTGCTGCCTAGCTATAAAATTTTAGCTGTTTTCTGTTTCATTGAAGTATACAGCATGATTGTGCATTCTTTCTGGTCTTCTAAAGATATACATGACATCACATTGGTCATCCGCTATGCACAACATCAAATTGATTTTCCAAAGATGTATAAAATATCAAATTAGTCTTTCAATATCACATTTGTGCCATCAAGTTGGTCTTAAAATGACAGCTAATTGGTCCCAGAAGGATGAAACTGATGGAGTTAGTTATCATTGAATGACTCATTTGACGCCGTTGGTTAATAGCGGACCAATGTGATGTGCATATATCTTTGAAGCAACAAAAATAGCTGGTTTATTCTTCACTCTAAATATGGATTCAGTCTAATAATATCTAATACTATCAAGTGGGCTTTGTTGTTCGATGAATCTTGATTTTTTTTATCTATTTGTGTTCTGCTTCTGCTGAATTGAATCGTATAATATATGTATGTTTAAATATTTGATTTTCTCCTCTTTTTTCTCTCGACAGGGACATACTGCTGGTCTTTTCAATTTGGGGAATACCTGTTACATGAACTCAACATTGCAATGCCTCCATTCTGTGCCAGAATTGAAGTCGGCTTTGATTGAGTATGTCTTTTCTAAGGAGACATAAATCAACATTTTTATTTGCTGCATTTGAAGCTGATATACAACTAATAATATTTGAATTTTGTTGGGACCAGTTACTCACATTCCGGACGAAACAACGATGTTGATCAGTCTTCACATATGTTGACCATTGCAACCCGTGACTTATTCAGTGAGCTCGATAAAAGTGTCAAGCCTGTGGCACCTATGCAGTTTTGGATGGTACATTATCTAGTGTGCATTATATAATTATTTATTATCTATTTTTGTTTTTGAGTAAAAAAAAACATTTTTGTTTATCTTTGTCTCCATACTTATTTAAATGTTGTTATTTTTTTGTTTAAATCTCAATTTGACAAGGTCTTAGGAGTTAGGAGGACCATATTTCCCAACCATTGTTGTTTGGGATAGTTAATGTTATGAATCGATTCTTATTGTGTTTGGTATATAATTTTAGTGTTAACATCTTGGAAGAGTATTATTGGGAATTTTGCTTACACTCTTGACATATATCAATAGTTATTTATTATTAAAAAAAAAATCAATAGATAGTTACTGAATTTCCTTCATGGGAATAAACTGTATGATGTATTCTTGAATTTTGTTAAATAGTTCCCTCTGCCATGTGAACATACATTTAACTGTCACTGGTAAATATGATTCCTGCCTATTATATGATCTTTGGGATGGAAGTCTTTTCGTAAGGCCTTCCTTTTATATTGGCCATTATCTACCCTGTATTAGAACTCAGCCACCTCCGCTTGTGTTACTCAGCCACTTCAATGTTTTGTCGATGTCTTCTGCTTTGGTTAAGGCGTAATTTCGAACCTTTATTTCCAACATTTTGTTCATGTAGATTGATGTATATGGGTTCTTTGTGGCAAAATTGGTTCATGCCCTTTTTTGTGGCAAATACTTTCACGTTGGTATGAAATTATCATAATACCATCCAAAGTGGAACATTGTCATTGTTAGAATATGATGTAGAAAAATATTGATTGTTATCCTCTGCCACTTTTTTTACTGCTTTTGTCATTTGAGTAGGATGGCTCATTTCTGCAATTGTATATTGTAAATTTTCTTTTCATAACTATTTTAATTTTAATGATGAATTACTATTTGACATTTGCCTCAGATATGAAGAAATTGTATAATCCTGATTTGCTTCTGCTTTTTCCAGGTATTGAGGAAAAAGTATCCTCAGTTTGGCCAGCTGCATAATGGAGTGTTCATGCAACAGGTTCATAAGTTGCATGTCATTTATAGAATTATTTTCATTGCTGTAGTGAATTTATATACCTACCTATTTAGCTTTTCATGTCTAACAGGATGCTGAAGAATGTTGGACACAACTTCTGTACACACTTTCACAGTCTCTCAGATCCCCTGGATCTAGGTAACTTTCTGCATATTTCTTGGTGAATAACTGGTCGGCCCAAGGCCCAAGCTACTACTGCAAGGGCTTTAGGCCTTCCAAAAATTTGCTATATTTAGGCCTAAAAAAACTTTGTAGTAGAACACATACAAGGCTGACTGCTGTCAGCCTATCTATGCATTTGGTTCTCTCTTTTTTTAACCAGTCCATGTAAACTGGGAAGTGTGTTTGAATATTTGACATTTTGATTTTAAACTCCCTTCTTTTTAGTGTGCAGACCAATTGAAATATAATTTTTTATTATATTTTGATTCTTCTCATTGACCACATGCTATCATTCTACAATTTGGCTTGGATTTAACATTGAATTTATATTATTTTTAAAGTTCTTTCTTTCAATCAAGTTAATATATTTGTTAATTTATATTGTTAGATGAAATCAATTTCAATAATTTAATCAAATATTTTACATCTCAAAAAGCACACATGGTAAAAATTGAAATAAAATTATGAAAAAATATTATTATTAGCTTTAATAAGAATTGTTTCAGCCACAAAAAAAGCTTCAATAAGAATTGCTTTTGTTTTTTCAACAAAAAGCCTCTCTTAACACTTAAGGCTTTGATAAGCGTTGGGCCAGTCCTGGTAAATAAATGCATTTGTTGCAGTATCTTCTAACTAATATTTATCATTTAGAAAAAGGAGGCAGATTTAGTTGAATTACTAAATAATTGATCTCCTCTATTATCAGTACTTTTTAGTTATCACTCATAGACATACTTTCTGGTCAAATCAGTTTAAAATGCAATTTTAAATTGGTCTACGAGCGTTTACGAACTCTTTTTATATCTTTATTTTTCGTCAACTTCTCTTTGCTTGGAATATTTATTTCCATCGAACTAATTTTATCTGTCAATTTTCAGTGAAAATACTGATGCTGTAAAAGCTCTTTTTGGCACAGAACTTAATAGCAGGTACAGGATGAAACCTTTTCAACAATTTTTGGCGTAATATACAATACGTTGATTACAGTCACAAACTATTCCATGCTTAATTTTATTTTTTCTCCTCTGTAGCATTTTTCATAGTACTATTTGCAGCTAGTGATTAGACAGACCTGCCTTGAGTATATGAAAACTCCAATGCTTTTCTTTTCTTGATTTTTACTTCTTGATGTCTTTTTTATCATCATATTTTTGCATCCTATATTTTTCTCCACACCTCTGTGGTGGCCAGGTTACAATTTATCACCTGATCTATCGGTGCCCTATTATATTTTGTGATTTCCCTGTCATTAATAGTATGCTTCTTGTATCTAGCTCTAGCAAAATTTGAATGACACTATTGAGATTAAGTTTAGTATGCGCCTATGTTTTAAAAAATTAAACCTTTGACTGTATGGCAGCTCATAGAATTTTAAAATGAGGACAGCCTCATTTAATGTCAAAAGATGATAACTTTGTAAATGACGAACTTGCATTCTGTTGGAAACCACCTATTACTAAGGTATATGATAAAACTCAGAATTTTAATGGAAGAAAAAGGTATATTATTTCTTAAAATTCAGAGTAATATCTCTTACAATGACGAGATGAGGAAATGATGCAGAAAGAAAAACTAAATCAGAGTTCTAAGAACTCCTAAACCAGAACTGCTCCTAACCAGAGAAAGAATTCCCCTAATTATTTCTTAAAATATTTTTTGAATAAGTTCCCTTCTTCCCATTCCCTCACTCTTATAACATCAATAAGAGACATTATTAACTAGCTTTTATTCCCTCCTTTCATCCTTCTTGAAACTGAATGCCTTTCCCACTTCCCCTTCCCTAATTCCTTTAATGGAAGATCAGTAGAATAAGAGACGTTATTAACTAGCTTTTATTCCCTCCATTCATCATTCTAGAAACTAAATGTGTGTGAGGTGTGTGACTTGGGTGAGTGGGGCCCACTCTTTGGCATGTGAAGCAATCAAGGGGAACTTTGTAATTTGGCATAAGGAAATAAAAAGGAACTGGGAAGAATTGACCCATGTAATTATGAGAAAGGATTTAAGGAGAAGACAATGGCAGAAAATAAATAGAAGTCAGTAAGGGAGAGTGAAAGGGTATCTTGAATATGTTATCTTTTCAGGTTTAGTCTTAATGCTCATGTAAATTTACTATCGTGGTGGAATTTTTTGAGGAAAACTACAGTAGATTTACTCAAT
Organism: Cicer yamashitae; assembly: GCA_037974755.1. Classification (NCBI taxonomy): domain Eukaryota; kingdom Viridiplantae; phylum Streptophyta; class Magnoliopsida; order Fabales; family Fabaceae; genus Cicer; species Cicer yamashitae. The sequence continues at coordinate 52,945,893 of JBBPBQ010000002.1, read as the reverse complement.
TCAGGGTGTTTTGATCCTGTTTCTAACAACTGCTATTAGAGATCCTGATCTTGGGAGTTATGGATGGTACATGTGAGGATGGAAGTGGGATCAAGATGATTGACAGGGGACTTGGACGATGGACGGAAGAGTATGAGCCATTAAGTGAAAAGAATCGAGAAGATATAACTTGCAAGAGGAGCCGTTGTGTCTGATCAGTGATCTTACCTTGAGGGAGGAACTGCAAACAACATATGGCCAACATTCAGAACACGGATATATATATATATATATATACTACTACATAAAATATGAGCGTCATTTATAAAATATCTCAATTGAGAGTCAAGATGACCAACAAGACAGGATGAAGACAAGAACTGATGAAATAGGAGGCTGTAAAGGGAAATATAGAAGAAAGATGAAGTTTAGAGAAGATGTATGCATGAAAACATACCTAATTAATTATACACTATTTTATTACTTTTAAAAGTTTGTTTATTTTCTGACTTTTTTTGCAAAAGAAGTAGTTGTCTGTTCTACTCTATGCATGTCCAAGGAGTGTTACGAAAAATATTTTTTGGGGACACTTGTCCGAAGTGTCTGACACGTGTAATGTGCTGCATATGTGTTGGTGTTTGACGCAGGTAGGGCACATCTAATAACCTTTTTTTTTTTTCCCCTTTCATTATTATTAGGGGCATGGTTTCAAATTAACTGAACTAGGTAGGCTGGTGTGTATAGATCAGATAGGGATCAGTTCCTAGTAGTTTAGGCCTATAATTACGCGTCCATGACTCCCTTGGTCTTTTAGCTGTAGAATGCTTTTTTTTTTTTTACTTTCTATTCTTATTTGACTATATCTGAACATTTGTTTCTTGTAACATTGTAGCCCATGCTTTATGGTGCGTCTAGTTTTGTTCAACTAAGTATAGATAAAAAATGGCAATTTACACTTTTTTAATGTTAATAAATCTATTAAATATTTTGTCATGTTCATAAGATTGTATCCTTTTATGTACCCATTGTCTGTTAGTGATTTGATAAGTTCTCAGGGTTTATTGCCAAGAGAGCAGTGAAGAAAGCTATGAAACAGAATCCGTTTATTCACTTAAATGCCACATATCACACGAAGTAAACCATTTGCATGAAGGACTAAAACATGTAAGTGCTAAAGCTAATCTCTTCAATTACCGATAGTGCATACACATGTGTATTGTTCACTAAGGATGATGTTGTTTTCTTGCAAATCTAACACATTTCTAATGTTTCTGTTTTGCTTGAGTAGCATTTCCTAGATTTTACTAATAACTGTTCTTGATAAAGCTGTATAACTATGTCATTGCATCCGAGGAAGTGTAATGACATGACGAACTGCTGATAATCTAGTTAACATTATAATTTCAATTTTTTTATAGTTTTGATCATTTCTGTTGCTCAATGATAATCAGCTGTTGGTTAATGTGAATGTGAAATTTTAAAACAGTATGACATAACTGATGCCTACCTAATAGTTTGATATTCCTTCGTGTGATGAATAATTCTCTTTTGAAGAAATCGTATTAACCCAGCTGATTTTTGTAGGGTTTAAAATCAGAGTTGGAAAAGGCTTCTGCTGCTTTGGGTCGTAGTGCTATCTACCTGAAGGAATCACGCATTAATGCCCTGCCAAGGTTATTATTCTCACCTTAGATATGATATGATCTTTTTCACTCCCCCCTCTTTTGCCATGCCATTCAATTTCAGTTGGAACACATCCCCCAATTCAATTGCCATTTAGGTATGAACTATGAAGTATAAGTAATGCAATGCCCAATTTAATTGAATTATAATCAGTAGATGTAGCAGGGATCAAATTCCTAACCGACCGCTTAGTCACGAGGGCTTTGGACCCATGTCAAGAATCAAAATAAACCATACCAAAATCGTAACCTATTAGTTTCCGGCTTAATAATGATTTTTACCTGTAACTGGGATAATGAGTGTAATCCCACTGTTTTGTTTGTTTATTTGTCCTTTTCCTGTTATTCAGGTTATCACAGTCTTGTTAAGGTTTTATGTAATGATGTAGGTCTTGCTGTCTATGAATAAAAAGGTATAGATAGTCTATTTAGGTTTGGTTTCTAAGTTGAGTCTGCTAGGATAATTTTCTTCAGTTGATAATGAAAATGAGTCTCAGCCTTATTTAGGTAAAGTTACAAAACAAAGCTCAGTTGTGAGTTCTTAATTTATCAGTTTTGATATTACTAATCTCTATTGTCCACATCTTAAAAAGTACACGAAAGAGTTGTTATGATCTTATGCTATTATGTATGATCTTTCTCATGGGTCATAGATAAAATATTGTTCTGGTTTCTGACAAAATTGGATCTCAAAATATTGGCTTCATGGTAGTTCAGACTTCTATTTATTTCTTATGTTTCTAGTTAATTGCTCTTCGAAGATACAATTCTGAGTGTGGTTTCAACTTTTGTGTTTTCAAGGTACTTGACTGTTCAGTTCGTCCGTTTCTTTTGGAAGAGGGAATCAAACCAAAAGGCTAAGATTTTGCGAGTAAGACTTACTACCATTTTCTGTCTTTTTATTGGATATGGTTTGGGATGGAACAAATTTCCTTAGAAGATTTTGTTTGGTTTCTCAAAAATTGTTTTATAATGCAACTGTGCTTGGTTATGTCAGAAAGTAGATTATCCTCTGGTGTTGGATGTTTATGATCTTTGTTCTGATGATCTCAAAAAGAAATTGGAAGCTCCTAGACAGGTATCCACTTTGTTTTGACATATTGAAATCTGATGGTTGTTTATAAGAAAAAGATGTTTGCCCAGTAAAATGTGCTGGTTTATATTCTCATTCTGCACATTGTGCCTACAGGTCCTAAGAAATGATGAAGGAAAAAAGTTTGGTCTGAAAGTGAATGAGAAAAGCTCTGTTCGCAAGGAAAATGTAAAAATGTCCGATGCTGAGGTGAGGAAACAAACAGACTTAACATTATATGTTGATACTTGATATGATGGTGATTTCCATTCCCTGATTGCATGGTTTACTAGCCTAAAAGTATGGAATTGTAATTTCATCCCATGCTTCATTGCCCAAAATTTAAATGAAGGTGCTGAATCCCGTTTCTTCTGAGTGGTGAGGTTGGGATTTTATGCTCAATGAAACGATATGTATTAATTGTATACTTTCTTTCCTAAACATATCTTGTTATGTTTTAGAAATGACAACTATTAGTCTTGTTAAATTAAATCTGTATACACTCAAATATTTCTCTTTTCAAACAAAACATGTTTCCTTTTTAAGCGACATTTGCACATTTATGGGTGAGAATCAATTTACTCTGGAGAAGTAGTATTTTCAATCTTTCTCCAGTTATGACTTTTTGTAGAAAATGAATTTAGCAAATTCACCGGGCGAACCTTGTGATAGTAACATAATGATCATATATGCTGGATTTAAGATTATTTAAACAGTCATAGGTATGCAATTTGATAATTGATGTTATGTTCTAAAAAGTATATCATGTTAAAATGAAGTGACAAGACAATGTATTCTGTCAATTTTTCAATTATAAGAAAATTTGCTCACTTATCTACTTAATGAGTACATTCAATTCAACGACTGGATTTTTTGAATGCATATTTTGTAGAAAGTTATTAAATGGCGTAAGATTGAAAAACTTATTCCTAGAGTATGTGGATCTTCGTGTTTCATGTTTCAAGTAGGGTGGTTGTAAAGCTTCAGGTGTGATATCTGATACAAAAATATTTCAAGAATGTGCACAAATAAATGCATTCCATGGAATCACCATTCCACATATCACAGATGTGCATAAATAGAATAGAATAGAATAGTCCCTTATACTTTGTTTCTTTCATTCATTCAGGGATCATCAAATGGAGGAGAGCCATCTGTTGCTCCAATGGAGGAAGGTAAAAACTACTACATTTTCTACATATTTTGTTTGTCGTCAACCCCTTTCTGCTATAACATCTGTCGTTCAACCATTTACTCTCCATTCTGTGTATAGGTGAAAAAGAAACACAAATGACTGGAATTTATGATTTGGTTGCTGTATTGACCCACAAGGGTAGGAGTGCTGATTCAGGACATTATGTTGGTTGGGTCAAGCAAGAAAATGGTTGGTTCTTGGAAACCAAATTGTGTTTATCTTGTATATGACTATCTGACACTATTAATTACTATATATATTATTGTTGACAGGGAAATGGATAGAGTTTGATGATGACAATCCAAAACCAAGAGTTGAAGACGACATCACTAGACTTTCTGGAGGAGGTGAGAATATACTGAAATAGTTTTGTGGACAAGAATAATATAAAAAACATATAATCATTACCTTACTTGAGCCCAGCATGAACTGACATTCAGTAAATATCTGCATGTGTACATTTATTTGTTTTTCTTCCAAGGATTAGCCAATTCATTACAGTTTGTTTTCATTATAATGGAAATTCAAATGACAACCGCTTTTTCAGTTTCAAATTTGTTGTATATGATGATGATATGATTAAAAAATGTTAAATCATTTTTGTCTTTAGGTGATTGGCATATGGCATATATAATCATGTACAAAGCTCGTGTTGTATCTCTGTAACTGCTAAGAAGAGCACGTTTGATGTTTTACCTCAAATTCAAGGATTGTGAAAAAGAATGGTCCACGGGTCATTGTTTGTATTTTACCCTTTGAGCTTTGATGAATGTTAGTTAGTCTTAATTTGTTCAATTTAGGTATTGTATTTTTTAAAGAAAGGATGTATCAGAATTTGAATGGAAGCACTCTTGCTATCCTGAGCATCATCCCTTCCCTCGACCGAGCTCGAGCTCAAGAGGCAGCTGAATATCAAGTTATATTTCTATGAATGAAACTCCAGGGTGTTGTCTTTTATGGAAATGCTTAATGAGCAGTCAAGTTGAAATTGCTATTGCCATTATTGATTGATGATATACAAGACGAAATCCTAATAGCAACCTTTTTTAATTTGATTGTGATTTTGAATATTGTCATTTTAAGATGTTTCCCCCTATATCTCAGTCATTTATAATAACCTCTATTTTTATTATAACCCAAATATACTCTTGAGAAACACACCTACACTCGATGAGCCTATGGTATTCCTTTTAGTGATACATCATCTACTCACAAAATGTTTGTAATAAAATATAAACACATACAAATGTGTCATGTTAGAAGATCATGTTTATGTGATAATAGAACACTTGAACAAGCAAATTATGATCACCGTATCTAATTTGAATGACTAAGAACAAAACTTTGCGCAGTTTTTAAGTAGTAATATGGCTTTCTAAAATAGTAACACTTTCATTAAAATATCTAATTTTGACAATCCAAAAAGATTGTACTATAATCAACAAAATATGTATTTGGTTTTGTGACATCAAAAATCTATTTTGATTTTCAAATTTTGAACCCTTGCAAGAACAAATCTTGACTAGACTATTTATCCTTGACTGAATTCATATTATTGTTTGTTATGGGTTAAACAAAAAATGATTTTTACTTTGTATTTTAAAAATTATTTTTTCAATAATTTACCCAAAAATAGTATAAGTTATTTCGGATTCATAATTTATTATAGATTAAAAATGTGCTTTTGACTTTAAATAATTTAAATATTAATTGTTAGAGCTTTTAATATAATAAAAAGAGGAAATTACCCTCACCTATCCAAGTTCTCAACAAATGTAAGCGACACCTCCTCTTGTTTCTAATAGTTACTCGACTCTTAATCAATTGACACACAACTCACTGGTGAGATAAAGTTTTATATGCTCCGTTAAATACACATGCCATGAGAAAAACATCTCCTAGTTATTTCTTTTTGTTCATTAAAAAGTCTCTGATTATTATTGTTCTTAAAAACACAAGACAAGATTATATAGATAATGTGATGGTACTTTCCTAATTTCATCAAATGCTATATGTAATCTTGGTTATGACAAGGTTAGGATAAGGATTGAGGCGCCAAGTTGACTTTGTGGCTGGATGAAAAAGAAAGGGCGTAATTTGACAATTAGTACAGAGTTACAGACTTGTTGATTCTCCTGCCATTAATGTTTAATGCATTAACACATTCGGGACATATAGGTAGTTCATAATAGATCAAACAATTTATATATAAATTTGGTATTTTAAATTATAAAATTAATTATATATATTCATTTTTTTACCATTCATTGTTGTTGTTGTTGTTGTTGAACCCCCAATCTCATTCCATTTCTTGCAAACTCTAAGACTGCAACTCTACAGTATGAAGTTGATGCATGCCTTTTCATATGTCTTGCTATGTGTGTACTATATTTAGAGTTTTAATTTTTTATGTATGCTTGTTAAAGAATTTCATTTGTCTTGGGTTGTGTGTACACAAATTGTTTGATTGTAGTATTATATGATCTTAGGTGAGTAATTGTTTAATCATTACTGTTTGACTGTGATATCTATTTTGTTTAATGTTTGTTTAACAAATAATTTATATTTATTTATTGATGATTCCTATTTCATGTTTGTTTAAGGGTGTTCATGCACTTCATTTTAATTTCTCTCAATGTTTTTATTTATATTGTCTTTTAATTTCTTATGTCTTGCTATTAGTGTATTTAGAGTTTTTATTTTTTTATGTATGTGTGGTACAAAAATTCATTTGTCTTATGTAGTGTGTACACAACTTGTTTAATTGTATGATATTTGAGTGATAATAATTCCTATTTGATATTTGTTTAATGGTGGTCGTTATATAATGTTTGTTTAATGATTGCCATGTGGTTCATTTTAGTTTTTCTTAATATTTTTTTCCTATGGTCTCTTTCAATTTCTAATCTTGCTATGTACGCCACCAAAATTAGAATTTCAAATTTTGATGTATGTTTGCTAAAGAATTTCATTTGTCTTGTGTTGTGTGTACGCAAATTGTTTACTTGTGTATAATATGGTCCTATGTGAGTTGGTTGTCTAATCATTACTGTTTAATAGCATTGTCTGTTTTATTTGAGGTTTGTGTGATTGTTACTTGATATTTATTTAATGGTGGTTGCAATTTGATGTTTGTTTAAAGATATCATGTGGTCCATTTCATATTTTTTTCTTAAAATCTCTTTAAATTTTTTATGTCTTGCAATGTGTGTCATTATATTTAGAGTTTTAATTTCTAATGTATAATATATTTAGAGTTCCTATATGAGTTGATTGTTTAATCATTACTATTTAATGGTGATCTATGTTTTGATTGATGTTTATGAGATAGTGGTCTCTAGTTGATTTTTGTTTGACGGCAGTCTCTAATTGATGTTTCTATAAAGGAATCATGTAGTCCATTTCAATTTCTCTCTTTTTTTTTTTTTTTTTTTTTAATGGTCTCTTTCAATTTCACTTAATGTTTATGTTAATGGTCTCCTTCAATTTCTTATGCCTTGTTATATGTGTTACTACATTTAAAATATATTTTTGATTTATATGTTTTCTAAAGAATTCCATTTCTTATGTTGCGTGCATGCAAATTATTTAAATGTGATATAACATGGTCCTACACAAGTTGATTTTTAATCATTATTATCAACATTTAACGGTGTCTATTTTGTTTGATATTTTGATGCTTGTGGTCTCTACTTGATATTATTTGTTTAATGATCTCTATTTAAAGTTTGTTTAAGGGTGTTGTCATGTGATCCATTTAAGTTTTTCTTAATATTTGTTCATATGATTTGTTTCGATTTCTTATGTCTTGCTATTTTCATCACCACATTTAGAATTGCAATTTATGATGTACAGTTGCTAAGGAGTTATGTTCGTCTTATATTATGTGTAAGGAATTGTTTAATTGTTGTATAACATTGTCTTATTTAAGTTGATTGTTTGATGTAAAGAAGATAATAAATAAATAAATAAATAAATAAATAAATAAATAAATAAAGGTATTTTGAGTATTCAGTTTTTTAAAAATTTTGGGTGTCGGCAGTTATATTGTTTAATTTTTTTTGAATATCACAACACTTCAGCTTCATCTCAATATAGGAGTATGTGTATCAGTCATTTGTCGCAATTTTCTCTCTAATTTTTTTTCATGTTCAATTTTCTCTCTCATTTGTAGCTCGCAATTTTCTCTCTCGCATTCGCAATTTCTTATATTGATATTATTTGATTTGAAATTTTCGTCGAATGAAAAACATAAATTCAGTTTTAAACAAGATAAGAATATAGAAATCATTGACTACGTTGATGCAATATTAAAAAGATTTTATAAAAATCAATAGCATTCGCAATTATGTAATTCTGCGATTCTCTCATTTGTGAAGTAATTCTCTCTTAATTTCTTGAATTGTTACAATTTCATATATTGATATTCTTTTATTTGGAATTTTCGTAGATCATACATGAAAAACATTGATAGTATTTCTAAGCTCTTGTTCGCATGATATTTTGGTTTTGAAATGTAAATGGTTATTCAAATAGTGAAATTAAAAGTATTTTTATTTAGGTTAAAAAAATAGATAAATTAATGAAAGTATAAAAAATAGTAGTTGTTTATTTATTCATAACTTAAATGTAATTTTATTTATCATATTTTAACCATTAAGAGATTTTGGTGTTCCTATTTACAAATCAACAACACAAATACATGAATAGCAAAAAACACGAATGTATGTTATTGTTATAAAGCAAAAAGTACGAATGTATGTTATTGTTATAACCATCAAATTAATAATATAACTATGTTTATTTTTTAAAAACATTGACAATGAAAAAGATGTGTGCATGAATAAAATTAATCAGAAATTGGTACACAACTTATGAAAACCTTAAACAACACAATAGAGATTCAAATGAAAAAAAAACTATTTACAAAACAAAATGTTTTACTTAATAAAAATGCGTCAAATCTTTTTTTTATTTAACAAAAAACTTCACATTCTAATATTCTTGCAACTAAAACCGATAAAATCTTATATAAATTAAATAAAATATTTTGTTTTTGTTACAAATTATTTAATACTATTTTTAGTATAAGTAAATTGACTAATGAAGATAGTAGGGATGAGAGAAATATTAGTTATAAATTGAGAAATCTAAGACAAAAGTGAGCACATTGCTCATATGGAAAATATTAGTTATAAATTGAGAAATCATGAGATAAGTAATGAACATATTGCTAACATGAGTTATTAGAGTGCTACAAGGTATACATACTATTCTCTTCTTTAACTAAAAAATAAAAAAAATTACGTGAGTTCTTGATGTAGAACAATTGAAATGTCTTATCTTATTTTTAAAAAAATATAGAAAAAATAGATTTAAAAATATTATTAATTTTGTTAAAGAAACTTTTTATAATTATTAAATAAAATATTAATAATTTATTTATTAACTTTTGAAAAAGTCCCGTCTAATAGTTTCGCTTTAAGTCTCATAATGTCTTTCGTCAACCCTAAATATCTTAAAATATTTTATTGTTAGTTTATTACCATCAATTAAGATTTAAGGAGAATGCTATACGAGAACATCTTATAAATTTGGAGTAATGCATTTAATTTAATGTGGGTTTAAGGTTGTACTTTTCAAGATAATTATTATATTTATTTTCTTATTATACTATTTGTTATTCTATATTTTTTCAATTCTTTTAATCTATATTCCTCATATCATTAATGAAATATATTTTTGTAAAGTACTCCCTCCATGCCTAAATTTTGATTCTTTTAATTTTAAACATATATTAAAAAATAATAAATTTATGTATGTTCAGTGTTTTGACCATTCATTTATTAAATAAAAATAATATTCATTTAATACATGTTTTTGAATTTTTAAGAGTATAAAAAAAATCATTGTATTTTGATTTTTTAAAAGATCAAAAGTTTTGAGATAAAAATAAAATATTTAAATAATCAAAGATTAAAAACAAAAAAAGTAACTTATAATTTCTTTTTTCATACATTATTAACTAAATTTTTTAGAAAAATACATCATTAACTATATTTTTTAATTTTTCTAAAATTGTCGAAGTGACTTATTTATAATTTGAGATGGAAGAAATACTATGTAAAGTAGAATACTTTGGTTAAGTCTTTTTTTTTTTTTTAAGATGGTAAAATTGCTCGTGTTAAATGCAACTCCTCTTTTATATTAGTTAAGCATACAATTGGATGTTAAGATGGTAAAATTGCTCTGGCATCTATCTAAAAAATCTTAAGCACTGCTAAATTCGAATTTGTCCCCCATTAAGTTAATTGGTCATTAATTAGCTGCATTTATTGAAAAGGTACTTTTTAACAATTAATTGCATGTCAATTTATTTTAGTTAGTTCGTTTTAAATACAACCATTCTTCAATTTTATCATTTTATTACGGTATATATTTAGGTACTTCTATGGTGCATTCTTTAATTCGACACTAATAACTATTTAGATGAAACTTTTTTGTTATGGCATTTCAGTCATGATTTTTAATTTTTTAAAAGTTTTTTTTTTTAATACTTGCATATCTACTTTTTAATTTATTGACGGTTTCTTTTTAAATTATTTTTTATTTATTTCGAATAATTTTTTTAAAATCAATTTAGAATTATTTTATTTTAAATTTTTTTCTTTAATATTTTCATAAATA
>JBBPBQ010000002.1:52923220-52935149 GCA_037974755.1 Cicer yamashitae | reverse complement strand
CCATTTAAGCTATGTTGTTTATTGTGAAATATTTGAGCAAATCTAATATATGTTACTTTAATTTAGTTTCTTTTAACATTTCAGTATTTTTTTTTCTACCCATTATTTATTTCTTGAATTTTTTCCAATATTTGTATGATTATTTAATTGAATATTTTTCAAATAATAAAGAATAAATCCTAAAAATGCTATAACAATGGATATAACTTCTGACCTTCAATACAAATACAAATGTTAATTCTTTGTCACCAAGCTAAAATTCTTTTTATCATTAAATGTGAGCAAATCTAATATATATTATTCTTAGTTGAAATTTTTTAAGGCTAATAGAAAAATATACGTAAGAGTATCAAGATATTGTAGTACCTCAATTTTGTCCGATAATATGTTCAATAATTATTTTACAATTATTATGCATATAATAATATATTTAATAATTATTATAAAAAAAAATCTGAAAAATCATCTTCTAAAAAATCATCATAAGTTTTATTTTATTTGGTTAGCCATATGCCAATTTTCATTTTTTATTTGGTTAGTTATGACAATTTTTATTTTATTTTTTCTGCCAAATTTATTTTATTAAACACACATAAATAATCCTCCAAACACAAATTTATTATTTTATTAAACACACATAAACAATCCTCTAAACACCCAACGGCTTTAATACAGCAACAAAAGCAGCAATACACAGCAACAAAAGCAGCAATACAAGCAATCCTCTAAACACCCAACGGCTTTAATACAGCAATACAAGCAACTTATATGCCAACAGGTTTAGACCTCTGCACGCTTCAAACCTGCCAACAGGGTTCACACAGCAACACATATCTCAGCAATATTTTTATTTTCAAAATCACAAACATGCTAAAAACCAGTTTATTGCCTAATCTGATTTATTTTTTAGCCTAATAAAGCAATTATTGTAAAATCTGTGTACTCATTGAAAATATGGAAAACACTTTTTTCTTAATTATACATTGCTTAAAATTTGTTAAAAAAACAATACAAAATCCAGTTAAAATTGGTTGTAAAACAATACAAAATCCAGAGCTCAAGTTTATCTACTGATCAGAAGCATTCACTATTTTACCTATAAATTGAGGCAAACAAAAATCAAAAGGGGAGAATTTTGGTGGAAGAGATTTGAGATTAACACTATTGATAAAAAAAACACAAGAAGGAGAAGAGAAAGAAATCAGACCAGTAACAAACATCAAACACAAAAAACGCAAAGGTATTTTCTATTACTTCTTTTTTGGCCTGCTGTGTCTTTTTTTTTCTTCTCCCCTGTTTCCTTCATCGTTGCCGCTTTGGCTTTGGCAAGCCTGGTGAATTAGGTTATGACTTAGACACGTATATATATATTTATATTATTATACAGTATGTTTTGTTTCTCACGTTTTATTTTTTATATGCTAACATAGCTTACAGCCTGGCCTTCACTGTTTCATTTTATCTTTTTAATGCTTTAGGTGTTTTAGCCATTTCTTTTATTTTTTGTTTTTAATAAGTCTCTTTTTTTATATAATTACTATTTAATAATTGTTAAATCCTTTAAAATAATAAAAAAAACACAAAGATTTTTTTTTAATGAAGGTTGAATAAATGTGTCATTTTTTTTATATATGAGTTTTTCATGACATAAATTGTATAATTTGATAGCTCTAAAATTCATTTTTATATACAAATTAATTAAAAGTCAATTTTTTTTATTATATTAAAGATTTAATTAGATGTGATATTTTTTTTATCTTTGAATTGTTAGGACACAAGTGGTACAACTTGATAGTTCTAAAACTCTCTTTATTTATTTATTTATTATTATTATTATTATTATTTTATTTTTATTTTTTTTAATAAATTAATCTAAAATCGATTTATAAATTTGTGCAATTAGATGTGGTATTATTTTTATATTTGAGTTGTTATGACACATTTTATACAATTTGGTGTTTTTCTTTTAATTCATATCTAAACCAAAAATGATAAATTATTCTTAAAAGGATTAAATTAGATGTGACATCTTTTTACTCCTTAAACTTTTCGAGATACCAGTTACACTATTTGATATTTTTAAAAACTTAATATTTAAAATCAAAAAATGATAAATTATTCTTAAAAGGATTAAATTAGATGTGACATCTTTTTACTCCTTAAACTTTTCGAGATATCAGTTATACTACTTGACATTTTTAAAACTTAATATTTAAAACCGAAAAATGATAAATTATTCTTAAAAGGTTTAAATTAGATGTGACATCTTTTTACTCCTTATTTTTTGATACACAAGTTGTATTACTTGACAATTTTAAAACTTAATATTTAAAATAAAAAATGATAAAAATATTCTTAAAGGGATTAAATTAGATGTGACATCTTTTTACTCCTTAAATTTTTTGAGACACGAGTCGTACGACTAGATAATCTAAAAACTTGCATTTTAAAATATTATTCAAATCAAACCAATTCTTTTTTTTTTTTTCAAAACTTTTTTATCAACAACAAAACACAATTTCTTTAAAAGCAATCAACACATCCGCATTTTCTACCCAAGAACTACGTAGCTTTGATTTCTCCATCGCACCGGGAGATACGTAGGAGCAAGATCGCACTCTTGTTAAGCATAATAACAAAAAACTTTTTTTTCTCTCTATATTTTAAATGTATATTTATCATTAGATTATTTTCATAAAAATATTATATTTGCATTTTAAAAAGGAGAAATAAATATATTTAAGTTAATATTAATTTTGCACAATTAATTATAGGTAACCGTTTTTTAACGGATGTGGTAGGATGCTAATACCTTCCCTACGCATAATCCACTCCCGAACTCAAAATTTGGTTTCAAAAACCATTTTTTTTTATTTTATTTTTATTTTTAATGATTTTCCAATATTTTATCTATTTTAAAATAAACTTTGGTGGCGACTCCATTGAATTCGAGAAACACTCGAAATTTTAGGCCGCGACAGATATATATATATATATATATATATATTAAAATTATATAATTTAAATATTTATTTATATGTGATATATTGATTATTAATTGTAGTATAAAAATTACACTTTTGAATTATCAAAATAAAATTTTCTAAGACACAGTTTTTCTAATTAGTAACAACTTAAAATGTAGGACCATCAAAATTAAAATTTTTATGTCATAATTAGTATAATTAAATTAGATTAAATCGCTTAATTATTAAAATTATAATTTCTAAATCATATATACTCTAAATAATTAAGATCGAATCATAAATAAATTAATGCATCTTTCTTTTCGTATTTTGATTCATAAATTAAACGATGCAATAATCTATATGTATATACATGTGTATTTAGTTATTTCTCACTTTTGTTATTTCTGTTTCGTTGTATTTAGTTATATGCATGAAAAATTGTTGAGGGTAAGAGATACTAACATCGCTTACACATCAACACCGATATTAATAATAATTTAAAAAAATAAAAATAATTGAACGTGAGCCCATGAGTGCTACATAGCTACCGAAAACTATTGTTCATAAAATTCTAAAAGTAATTGAGAGTACTATCATTTTGGGAGATGAACGTGCAATTGAGCATCTCATTTCTTGTTCTAATACACATTGATTATCTGGATCTTTGTAACTTGAAGGAATTTCTCCAAAACATCAAACCTCAAAATGTTTTCACATCACTATCTCTATTCATCTTTCATCCATGTGTGATGAGTATGAATTATTTTGATGAAATCAACCATTAAAAAGTAAAGTTCAGTTGAAAATGATGATGATATTAATGGAAGATTGTTGAAAATTATAATGACATTAATGAGAGTTAGTGTTGTTGTGAATTAAAAAATAAAAAACTACTACATAGTAGAGATATCACACACTAATAGTGTTTATAAGATAAAAGTATGAAACTTAGGGTGTGCCTCAAAAAGTATCCCAATTTTGTAAAAGAAGAAGAACGCTTGCAAAAATAACAAATTCTAATCAACCATTAAAATATTGTCCGTTCAATCAATTTTTAATTAATGGTTTATTTTACTTTATTTTTTAAAGTAAGTTTTATTATTTTAGATGAAGTAGATCTACTTGATCTTAACATATTATAAAATATGTCCAATGATAGTTACTCAAAGGAACTAATTCTAACATTTTGATCTGGATAACATTTGGGGGTGTTTTAAAAAATTTAAAAACTGAGAAAATAAACTTTCAATTAATTATTTTTTTTGTGAAATGTCCAAAAATTTACAGGCCCAAATTTGCATTCCTAAATAACATAAAAAATTAATTATGAACCTAAAGCATAGCTTCAGCAATTTTAGACTAATTAAGGTTAACGGTGAACCAACTCAAACTTAATATTATCTATACACTTTAAGTTTAATAATGTCGTCTGTAAACTTTTGAAAACCTCTTTTTTTTTTATTTTTAAACTCTTGAAAGCTAAAAATTAAATTATCTAGTATAATTTCTATTCTTTTTTTAATTGTTGTTTTAAATTACTAAAGTTGGGATTAGGATTTATTAGGGGTGAACATGGGCGCGGGTCGACCCGCAAATCTGATCACTCAATCCAACCCAACTCAATTTTTATCCGTACCCGATCACTTTCGGGTCCGACCCAACCCAACCCGTCGAAATCCGCTTATATTTGGGTCGGGTAATGGGTTTAATAATTTGAACCCGTCGACCCGACCTGGTAACTAGTTATATTTTTTTTAAAAAAAAATTGTTTGGCTAGCCAATAGGGTTTCATTACTCTTCTTCTTATTTAGATTTTCAACTGCCTTCGTGCACTTTCTGCATATACCTTCTTCAAGACTTTTTGAAGTCGGGCCGCTGTCCACCTTTTTCTTTTGTTCTACAGGCGCTCATAACTGATTTTATACGAATTAGTTATAATAAGATATTATTAACAAATGATTTTTATATGAATGTTGATGCAAGGTGTTCATGCGTCTAGACTAAACACTAAATTCGTTTAATTTGTTTTGACATTGTAATCTCGTATATGCATACTCATAAAATTCATATCTAATTTTTGAATTGTCTCTTTCAAATGAGCAATTTAATTTGAGTTAAATACTATTTATTTAAATGTTATATTTTGTTATAGTTTTACGTAATGTATGAACAAAAAGCTTATACTTATAATGAATTTAGTTTAAATTTTTTACATTTGTTAAATACAAATTTTTTTAGTTAAATACTATTCATTTGAGTTAAATACTATTTATGAGCAAAATTGATGCGCAAAAGCTTACGATGAATTTAGTTTAAATTTTTTATATTTAAATCTATTAAACACTTTTTTTTAGTATTTTATTTAAAAATAGTAACTATAAACAAATGAATGGTACTTAGTAAACTAAAATGGTTGGTGGATTATGTGTAACCAGTGGCTAATAGTTGTTGGGACATAGGTTGGCCACGGCCACCCCAAAATTTTATCTAATCTTTTAAAAAAACTTCTTATTTTATTTTATTTATAATATTATAATTTGTTAAATAAAAATTAATATAAATTAAATCAGGATTAAATCAGAATTTTATGTTGTTTTAATGTTGGGTTCTATAATTGGTGTATTTTATGAGTTGAATTGCGGTTGTTGAGTTATGTTGTCGAGATGTATGTTTCAGTCTAATATGTGAAGATAACATACTATATGTGCATTTTTTCTTGTTACATGAATTAATCTAACCAAATGACATGAAGATTGGTATGTGTAGATCTCATAGGATTGATATGTGTATATAGACTAAAATTTATTTTATCAATTTTTTAATTATTAAAATTGCACTTTTTTTATTAGGCCCAATTTTTAAGATTAGAACAAGGCCCAATTATTTATGTATGACCCGCCAACCCAACCCGTTCTTGATCGGGTCGGGTCGGTTCGGGTTAAATAAAAAAAATACAGGTTTAAAACCTAACCCAACCCAAAGATAATCGATCGGGTCGGGTCTTGGGTTTTGTCAAAACCCGCTCAACCCAACCCACGTACACCCCTAGGATTTATGGTTTAGGCCAAGGTTATCTCTTTTTTTTTTTATTGAGTTGGTATTTTTTATTGTTAATTATTTTAATAATATATATATTTAGATATCTCAAATAAGTTTATTTGTCAAAATTTGTATGAACATGAAAATAAAAAATATTCACTTAATTGATAAATATATAAGTAAAAATTATTATGTTTTTTTACTTATTACTTAAATTTAATAAATTTAATATATATATATATATATATATATATATATATATATATATTTTACATTTGACTCTTTCGTGAAATTTGTACTAACTTCATTGATTACTAATGAATACTAAGAAAACTATTAAGTTTTGAAATTTTTAATAAAATCATCAACTTTTTCTTATAATATCTTTAACTATTCATTTCTCAATTAACTTATTTCTTTATATACAATAATAGTTAGATATAATTTTAATAAAAAAATAATTAATGCTATTTTAAACTATTTTAAACTTTGAAAATGATAAATAAAAAATAATAATAATTTTTTCCTGAAAAAATAATACTTGAAAAGGAAGTAAATTTATTGATTGTTTTCTTAGATATGCAACACAAACAAGTGAGGCAGAAATATATAAAATCAAAGACACTTTAAGAAGTCAACTCCAATTCCAAATGGGGTCTAAAAATGGATGAATATTACAAAATGGGGTAGGAGGCTAAAAGCCACCCTAACCTAACTTATCTTCAAGTTGAGGTGGACGTACCATTTGATTAGAGGAAGCAAGCAAGCAAAACTATCCCTTATTTATTGGTCATTTATGGTCATCTAGTCAAAGACACAATGCTTGTATATCAATTCTCTTCTAAAAATGGCAAAGTTTGAAAATTCATGAGGACAATTTCTATTTCTCCCTTTAATTCAATGTTGGGCAGAAGTAAATAATTACACCTTTGAGTTGACATCTAATGAGCAATTGATGTTAATGTCCATCCATTTGATTCCAAAAACACGTTTTCCTTTGTGGTGATGGATGACTTTAGACAATATTTGTTTGAGTTTTCTTGATCACTTTGACACTAACGTTTGGACATTAAATGAAATCTATAATACAATGGATCGAGCCAAAAAGTTTATTGTAGTATTATTTTTATTTATTTTATGATTAAATTTTCTCAAAAGAAATATATTTATGGTTGAAAAAAATATTTTCATTTCCTCAAATTAAAGACAAAAAATTAGTGAAAATTTCATTTAAAGAATTCCAAAGTTTTTCTTCTTTTATTCTTTTTTCTTTTTCTAAACTTAATCCATTCATGGCATAAAATTGTCAGGACACAATTTATAAATATGGTTAGACTGATTCTGACATGTTGGAGAAAATGACTGCCCCACTGCCCCAACTTGATCTCCAACTCATACTCCCTCTCATTTCATATATATATATATATATATATATATATATATATATATATATATATATATATATATATAAACAAAATAAAACTACCTCGCACCTTTTCAAAAAAGTAATTTATAAAGACTAAATATCACTCGTGGTCCCTTAACTTAATTTCAGTTAACGATTTAATTCTTTATCTTTTTTATTTCCCGATTCAGTCCTTTGTGTTTTTAAATAATTTCAGCGTTACCCTTTAATTGGGGTTCCGTTAAGAAAAAGTTAAAAAATCTCTTATCCGTTTTCAGAAAAAGTTACCCTTTTATATTTTGGAAATATTTCAGAAAAATGTTCTAAGTTTGTTCTAAGTTTGATAGTAGGATTAATTCGTTAAAACTGAAGCTATGTGATATTTATACTCCATAGACATCACTTCATATCAGTGACAATCGTTCCTAGAGATTTGATGAACATATGCAATGATCCAAATGAAGGATTTTTTAACTTTTTCTTAATAGAACCTCACTTAAAGGGTAACAATGAAATTATTTAAAACATAAAGGACCAAATCGGGAACAAAAAAAGATAAAGGACTAAATCGTTAACTGAAATTAAGTTAAGGAACTACGAGTGGTATTTAGCCTATAAAATATTAATTGAATTCTTTATATGTTCTTCATGAAACTCGTTTATTAAAGAAAGAGTTATATGAAAAACTAAGTCTAAATTAATGAAAATGTATTGTAAAAATAATAAAGTTATATGTGGTAGAATTAATTAACTTTTATTTATTAATATATAAGACCCCACAAGGTAATTAATTAATTTTTTTTTATATGCTGATGAAATAATAAAGAAATTTAAACACACAAATTTTAATATTTGTCAATTGAGCTACATGTTATGGATAAAATTAATTAATTTATAACCTACCTTAATTAACTTTTAAAATAATAATAAGAGTTATTAACTGGCTTTTTAATTAATTTTATTTATTTATTTATTTATTTATTCATAAGTTAATTACTTTTGTATGAATAAGGTAGGAATAATAAAAATGACATATTTTTAAACAAATGACTTGCTAACATCCCCAAAAGAATTAATTAATTTTCACGAGTAATTAATTAGACACATTATATTTTTAGTAAATAAAATTTATTCTATCATATACATTCATGTATTTATTTTTTATTTTTTTTGAAAAATATTTACTTCCTCCATCTCACAACAACAAATTATTCATTTGAGTATTTTACATAAATTAGGAAACATATATAAATAAAATACAATATCATTCATGTTTTAGGTAATTTCTTTTTATAATTCATTATAGAATGGAAGGAGATATATAACTTTAAAAAACACTACATATGGGACAGAAAAGAGTACATCCTACCTTATCCAACACTAATTAATTAAATTTCCACAACTCCCGCCAATTAAATCCATACACCAATCTTGGCCAAACTTTGTTTATATCAAACCCCACACATGTGAAGGCTCGTAAATGAAATGGTAACTTGGAGGACAACCCTGCACTCCCATCTTAAACACATTATGGCATGTGGAGACCACTTGAGAACTAACAAAATCATCATCAACTATTAAACAACAAGACACTTCATCATCCCAATCAATTCAACTAGGATTTGTGCATTCTTTTGGAGATATTGGTAAGTCATTTATTTAAATTTGTCTTTTATTTGTAGTAAAAAGGGGCTAAGGCCCAATAAAATTATGTCTTTTAACTTGAACTATAACGAATTTATTTGATTGACATTGGAGTCTCCTCTTTTAATATGGCACTTTATTTTTACCATTTACTTAGTAGAACTTGAGATTTAACTTAATGAATAAGAGTCTAATTCAAACTAAAATGAAACGTGACCGCATGAATGAAATCCATTGATAAAAGCTAAACAAAACATGGAAAGCAAATAAAGCCATAAATTTGAATCTTGAAGGAGTAAATTTGTAAATAACAATCACTAAGATGGAAACTTGAGAGTAAAGAAACAAACAAGGTGTCAGTTGTCATTCCCTCCATTGACAATGTACAAATAAGGCTTAACTTTAAGTCACTATTGTACTTTGAATTCCCCAAATTCATCTTTAAATTCCCAAATATCTAGATATTCATAATGATCAAAAGTTCACATGCAAACTTCCAAATATCCATGGATTCATCAAAAGCTAGGCAAAAAATAATATTACATTTGATGATCACCCCAATCACCAAGGTAACATTCACATCCCTCCCCACAAAAATTAACATTTTTGTTTCAACTACCAATACCATTATGGTAAACAACACCAGTCACAAGCATGCACATAAAAATATTAAAAATATAAAAGAAAGTAAAAAGAAAAAGAAAAAAAAAAAGGAAGGATTTACCTAGCTAGAGGTTCCTGATTTAGTAATCCTCTAATGTATGATCCTCCATGTCATGCGATCCATAAAGCATAAACTTGTACAAATCATATAACTCTTTACAAAAACCATATTATAAGAGTATATTAAATTAAATATTGGAACAAATTAAGCATAATTTAAGTGACTATAGAATATAGATTAAGCCAAAAAGACTCAATTTTTTCAAATCCCTTCTACTGATAACTTGAGCTAGGTGTATATATTGCAAGATCAGACCAACCATGGTTACCATTCCAACAACTTGAATCACCATTTTGCAAACCCAAAAAAGTATCTGATTCACCAAGTGTACTATTCGGGTTATGACCCGAATTCACAATCGGGTCACAATTCAAATTCTCACCAAACTCTCCCATTTGCACCATTTTCAAACCCGACCCATTTGAATTCAGACCCTCAAAAAGGTTCCCAAATCGCTCAGTTGATGAAAGAAGCGAACTAAAACTCCCTCCACCAATCTCAACCGGGTTAACATGAATCTGGGTCGGGTCAGATTCTGAAACCGAAGCTTGTGCTGAAGAAGTTACAATTGATGGTGATGGAGAAGAAGAAGATGAAGAAGTTGAGCGTTTTGAAGTTGAAGAACGTTTTGTAGCTTTTCTTGTTCCACCACCAACAGGAATGTTCCTCAAAGCACCACCTTTTGTCCAATACCTTTTACAGTTTTTGCAAAAATGGCGTGGCTGTGAGAGATTGTAGTTGTTGTAGTAGCAGAATTTTGTGTTGTTTGATTCACAACGTGGACATTTTAGTTGTTCTTGTTCTGGAAAATGGGGTTTCATGGGTTGGAATGTTGTTGGGTCTTGCATCTTTCTGTGACAAAAAGCAACAAACTTTGTTTGATTTGAGTTGAGTTGAAGTTTGAGTAGAAAAAATGAAATAAGGGTTTTCTTTTTTTTTAATTGATTTTTCAAGAAAGTTCAAAGCTTTTTAGGGATTGGAGAGTTTTGGATGTAGTAAGATCCAAATGGGTTGTTATTTATGTTGGATTTTGAAGATGTGGCAAAAAAGAACCACTAGTGAGGAGAAAGTAAAAAAGGACAAAGATTTAGGTTATGTTTTTTATAAGACAAAATGAAATGGGTTTTATGGTTTATAGCTCAACAACAAAAAATAGATGAAAACTTCATCTAGAAGCATTTCCAAAGAGTTTGTTTTAGAAAGTGCTAGAAGCTTATGGATAAGTGCGAAATGGTGAGTGAGTGATTTTGAAGGTGAAATGGAAGCTTCTCTTTTATGGTTTGATGTAAGGTTTTTGGGGAGGATGGTGACTGAAAAAATACATAAAGATTATAAAACATGTAACATTTAAGAGAAATGGGAGAGATCTATATATGATATTTTGGAGAGGATGAGGATGAGTTAACTATCACCACAAGATGAGTCTTCAAATAGAATCACAATACTACGTTCTCTCTCTCTCATCACTATTTGTCTATTCACACTAGAAAAGAATTATGTCAAACGAGTTACATTTCCAATTCAAATTTAATTGGACAGATATATCACAAATTTATGGTCAGGATATACAATTAAAATTAATTAAAAAAAATATGTACGCTCAAAACACAAATCTTTCTCGTTTTTCTTAAATTTTGTTAGTTCAAAATTACCTAAGTCATAATTTTAATCGTAATAATGGAAAAATTCATAAATTTCTATTTTTAAAAGGCGACTCGTGTTGTATTGGGTTATTAGTCATCATGTTATCATGTTGTATTGGTTTATTTTCAAATACCAATTATGGTATAATTTGTCACATAATAAAATTAGTTTTGATACATTTTTGTTGAATTTGGAACAAATTTTGTCTCCTAAGTAGGCTTTAAATTATACTAAAAAAGTAGGCTCTATTTGAAGTTGATATTTACGATTTCAGAAATGATGATATGTAACTTAGATAAATTGTTATTGTATTAAATATAAAAAATTTGTATTAAAAATTGTGTATTGTTCTTTCTTAAACATTGTGCACTATTATTTGTATAATTATTCACATGTGCCAATTATTAATATGTGTATTTTCAAAAGAAACATGTCAATGTCTCTTACGATTTTTGTCGTTAAATATAATTTTTAATCTTAAATTTATTTTTTAAATGATATTTA
>JBBPBQ010000002.1:52885975-52922866 GCA_037974755.1 Cicer yamashitae | reverse complement strand
TAATAATATTTGACCATATTCTTAAATGATTAATTTTGAATGACATAAATTCAATGTTCAAACTAATAAAGTCTCAGTTTAATTGGTTTGATTTAGACTTGAATGTGAAAAAATTAATTTAATTGATTTCAATTGAATCTTTAAATTTATTGGATCATTGGTTTAATATTTTTTGTTTCTAATCAGAAAAAAAAAATTACATTTAACCAACATTAATTAAATAAAATCTATTTTTTATTTACAATCAATTTTTATCAAAGGTGTGTTTGATTAGAGCATAGCAATGTAAAGAAAATATGTTTGGTTCAATTTTTAATAGGAGAGAAATTTAATATATATATATATATATATAATAAAATTGTTTAAAATATATCTCTTTCCTTTAAATAAACCACCAAAATATTAAAACTTCTCTTCTTTTCTTAATTTTAATAGGAGAGAAATTTAATATATATAATAAAAATTGTTTAAAATATATCTCTTTCCTTTAAATAAACCACCAAAATATTAAAACTTCTCTTCTTTTCTTCTCTCTCCTTTTTTAAACCAATCACATTTTTATTCCTTTTTTCTCTCTACTCCTTTTCCTTCGATTCAAATCTTTCAGCTCCTATCAAGCTCTCATCTTATAACCAAACCCACTTAAAGAGTAAAAAAACACACTAGTGGCAAAATTACCATGACAGATAGAAAATATTACCCACTGTCTTAGAAATTATTACCCACTATTTGTTCTCCAATCGAAAGTGTAGATCAAACAAAATTTAAAGTAAAGGTACGGGTTATTCCCAGGGATGTACGGTATAATAACAACAAAAATGTCTATTGCAATAAACAAATCAACACTTTTACTCTTAAACATCGTATAATATAAGTTTTTAACACAAAGTTAGTTTGTGATATAAGAATGTCTCTATCAAATTAATCATCTCAATTAATCCACCAACCCACGAAGGACAACTATACTAATTTAATAATCTTAGGATCCAAATGAGCACTAAGTACCATGTTCGTCTAGTTACTTTTTCTATTATATTTCGTTGTATGTTTCTTGTTACACATGTTTTATATCAATTCGTTTGCTTCACTTTTAGTAGTTTCTCTATTATTTAACCATATCTAAATTTCAATGTTACGTATTATTCAGTTATATATTTTCAAATTTGAATTTTAAAAATATTATATAGTTTATAGGCTAAATAACACCAGTGGTCCCTTAACTTAATTTCAGTTAACGATTTAGTCATTTTTTTTTTTCAATTTGGTCCTTTATATTTTTAAATAATTTCAGCGTTACCCTTTAAGTGTGGTTTCGTTAAAAAAATCTCTCCTCCGTATTCAGAAAAAGCTACCCTATATGTTTTGGAAATATTTCAGAAAAATATTATAAGTTTATTCTAAGTTTAGTAGTAAGATTGATTCGTTAAAATTAAAGTTATGCGATATTTATACTCCATATACATCACTTCAAATCAGTGACAATCGTTCCTAGAGGTTTGATGAATACATGCAATGATCTAGATAGAGATTTTTTAACTTTTTCTTAACGGAACTCCACTTAAAAGGTAATGCTGAAATTATTTAAAAACATAAAGGACCAAATCGGGAAAAAAAGAAGATAAATGACTAAATCGTTAACCGAAATTAAGTTAAGGGACCACGGGTGTTATTTACCCTAATTTTTAAGAAATTCCCTATAATTTTAATGTTATGATTATTTATGTCTAAAAAAAAAACTGAATTGTTAATAATAATTCTGTCTCAAAATTATGAGTTATTTTTATATAATACTATATGATAAATTTTGTGTCAAATCAAATACATGACCGACATCTCTAGGGTTAGAGTGAGCTAAATCTGAGTCGGAAACTCGTGGGCCACGGCAAAGGCACGCTGTACCCTCGCGTGCGAACAAAGCAAAGAGAGAGCATCATTTCATTTGAGTTTCCACCGAAGATCAGAGCCGTTGAGTATTTATTAAAGAAACAAATCTGGAACGTCTATTCGTGAACATTGCGTTTCGTTACCGTCACCCTACGGGTAGTGTGACCCGCAACACGTGGCGGAACCCGGCGAGAAATAGAAGCTGAGCAGTGAGTGGTGGGGTAAGGGTAAGTGCTCTAAAATTAAACAGTGTTTTCGTGGGAATAATTTTTGTCATTTTGTAATCATGATTTTCAATGACGTGGTTTCGTGCCATTCATTCCCCTCTCGTGCATTTTTTGCCGCGTGGGTTTCTTCTATTTGTCTTATTCCTTTTCGATACATAATTGTGACTTCCTGCACAATTTTCTTATACACATTTTAGATTATATGTGTTTGGATCACCAACTTTTTTAATATTTTATTTTATTTTAATTTCTATAAAATATACTCAGATTTAGGTAAGTCTCAATAATATGTAAAATATTTAGTTTAAATTAATTAAATATGAGTTATATAGGGACTAAAATAAACATTACAATATAATAAATTATTTTTGTCATCGTTTTAAGTTGTGAGTTTTAGAAATTTTCAGATTATATATTAAATAATTAAGAGTATAGACATCTCTAAAGATACATTGTATCAATCATTTTAATTAATATAGATATACAATAATTTGTATATGATAAATTATAACATCAGTTTTCAATATAAATAAAAGTTGTTATGAATCAAACAAGAAACAATCGCTAAAACACAAAATGTGGCATTATGAAATAAAAAGAAATTAAACTTTAATTTTAAAATCAAATACGATATGATCTAATTTCTTTCTATTTAGATTGAATTATTTTTCAATGTCGATTATTATTTACAATATTTTGTTTTTTATTTTGTTTAGAATAATTTATTTTTATGATTATACAAAACCTCCAAAAATATTAAGACGACTCTGAATATTATAATTATCAGTGATAAGTTATATCAATTGTTGACATTGTTTACTTTATTCTCTATGATGAGTTGCTCACTTTAGAAGAGCTAATAAAATTCATAAAAATTAAGTTTAAAACACTTTTAGTCTCTGAATATGGTCAATTCACAAATTTCCGTCCCTCATTTTTAATTTCTCAACTTTAATTCTCTAATTTTTAAAATTTTAAACATTTTTACGTGTCCTTAATTTGATAATTTTTTTGATGATGAGTCAACATTTTTAAGTGTGGAAATATGCCTCAAATTAGTAACAACATGGAGTTAGTTATAACTAAAGTAGTTATGACAATGTTAGTTATAGTTAGTTAAGAAATTTGTCTTTAAATACTATAACTGGAAATCAGAACTGAGTAGTTGTAAGTTGTGTTTTGGTTGCAAGTAGTGATTGCTGAGAGAGAGAAATTCATAATTCATAGGAAATCAGAAAGAAGATTAAGGGAAAGAAAGAGAGATTGTGAAAGAAAAAAAAGACTAGTGTAGACTAGGTGAACAATCTTGAAGTAACTTAATCTAGTAAATTCAAAATTGAATAGTTAATTGTCTTTTTATTTGCCCGTGACGTAGGTCTCAACAATTGAGGCCGAACACGTAGATTTGGGCGCTGTTCTTCATTTATCTATATTTATTTTGTTTTACTTTGTTTTGAAAAAATTGTTTTTTCAAACATCAGAAAAAGGAGAATGTTAAACGTTCACCGTTTTTCTGTGTCAACAACAACATTTTCCTTTTTCAGCAAAAAACCAATAACGTTTTTCGTTTCGTTTCATTTTTCTGCAATTGTTAGTTTTTCTATTTTGTTGGTTAATTTTTGTTGCAAATCTCAATATTATTTTAACATTAAGTGTTATGAACATAAATAGGTTGTATATATGAAAGTCGTAGCGACATTTATGATTTTTAAATAACTAAAAATACATTAAAAAAATTATATAAATTATTACTAAAATCAAGGATAAACTACCTAATTTGCTCGTGCTTTGTAAGATATTCTAAAAAAGTTATATGAAATTACAAATATTTCAAATATGTCGTTGCCTCTATTAAATTGTATTTACATTCATTAGTTTGTCAAATTGTGTTGATTAACGACGTTTTACTTAAGGAAGAAATTGATATTCAATGGTCAAATATAAGAAACTAGTTGATATTAATTGTCATTAAATATATGCATAACTTCATAGTATACATATCGGATATTTGTCGAAAGAATAGATGTGACCAATAACATTTTATAGAGTTAGAAAGGTGTAGATGATCCATTAAATCTGTTCACTCAAATCAATTCCATCCATATTGTCGATCACAAATATATTTAAGGTGTGCAATCGTTTAGAGTTTCAAAATTTTAGGAGTACTAAATTTATTTTATATTATAATAAACTTATATAGTAAAAAAAATGTAGTACTTTATAAGTAAAAAATATAAAAGTTTGAGTAATTTAATATTTTTTCTTTTTTTATCTGAGTCAAAAATTTTAAATTAAAAATTATTGTGGCTATATGGTTGAATATGTTCAAAAAATTATGAGATTTTTTTATTCTATACTAAAATTAGAACCTTAGAAAACAAAAAAGTTTTGTATTTCTCAATTCTCCTACTCTTGTTACTACTTGGTCCCTCAAGTTTGTGAAAAAGAACAAAAAAACTACATAATTTTTCATAAGAATCTCTTTTACTAACGATGATTCATTTTGACTCTCACCTCAATTTTTTTCTTTCTTATAGATGATTGTTGAATGAGATATTGTCATTCAAAAACATGTTGATCACATTAAACATAATAAAATCTATTATCACTATCTTATCCTTAAAATCTAAGATGAATTGATTATTAAATTGATTAATATCGCATCAAACATAACAATTCATTTCATATGATTTATAAAAGAATAAAGAACCTGTATAAAAATTATAGGACACAAAGTTAAAACTTCGCACATGACACCTAAATTCTCAGAGACAACCTATTAATTCATATTTTATTTGACCCGTTCAAGTGCGAGTCCAAATAAAACCAATATATTCAAACTCAACATGGTTTAGTTTGGGTAATAGATATTTTTTACTTTCAACTCGTGAACATGGAATCCCAACCCATTATAAAAATGTTATTTTTTAAACTTTTTTAGGAAATAAAAAGTCATACAATTGGATATTTTTTGGAAATCTTTTAAAAAGTTATATCTTATAGAGATATGAAGACCCAACTTAAACAATCCCTCATCATCCAATTGGGGTAGGTTCGGATTTACAAACAAAAATATAAGTATTTTACCCAATCCAAACCTGTATAATTTAATTAAGTTAGGTAATAAAGTTGATAAATATCGATTCAACTCAATCTATGAACATCCATAATCTTACAAAATTAACCAAGAATTTGATAAAATACTCTAAAATAAGTATTTGAACAAGTAAAAAACGTATGAATCCAAACATAAACTTCAACGTGCTACCTTTTTCTCTCGTGAATTGTACCCCAATTCGATGGAGATCATTTTTGCTCATGATCATCTATGTAACATTCACCAAAAATACAATGGGTGAAAAAAAAAGTTCTTTATTAGTATTTTATTTGATCACTATCATAAATAAAAAAATATCTAAAATTTTAGTTACTATTATAAACAAAAATTAACTATTTTTAACTCATTTAATACTAACTTTTTTAATATATTGTTACTTTAATAAAAAAAGATATTTAATGTCAATAATTGATTATTTGATATTTCAAAATATAATTTAATGAATTTAGAAATTTAGAATATATTTTATATGAACACAATGGTGAAAATAATTATTTTTATTTATAATTGTAATCATGAAGTACTACAATTTCACTTGTCGGCAATCCATTGATGTTCCATTTTTCTTGTCCACAAACAAAAATTCCTCTTTTACTGCATACAACAATTTTTGGAATGCGAAGGGAAACACCATGTTTACACACACAAAATAAATGGTTGGATAGTTTATTGGGAGAAAAAAGAAACGGTCGTGTTGACTAAACAGAATTGTCCATGAATCTTCTACTCTTGGATTCTTCAAAGTATCTATATTTATTAATAAATTAAAAGAAATAATTTTATTTTAAAAATAAAAAACTTAAATACACAATTTTTAATATATTTTTGATGAAATTATTTAATATTTATTTCCTCCGTTTTTAAATTTTGGCCTTTATAACATTGGACATATATTTTTGAATTTTTAAAAGTAAAAAAAGAAAAATATAATTAATTATATTTTAATTTTATAAAATAACTAAAATTTTGAGAAAAAATAAAATAAAATAAATTTTATAGATGGTTAACAAATTATTTTGTAGCATTCATTAGTATTTCTAAAATATCTTAAAAGACCAAATATTAGACGGAGTGGTAACATACTTCAAGTTAAGGATGACAATGAGTACGGTACTATAGTACCCGTTTTTATATCTGCAGTTTAAAAACATACTTATATCCGTGCTCGTATCAATTTTAATACCTGTACCATTAGCCTTTTGATACATAAGTGCCCGTACTCATATGCATTACTCACACTTTAACTAAAATAGATCGATAAATAAATAATATTGTTGTGATTAAATTTAAAAATTATTCAAATATCTTAAATCAAATAATAAAGTACTAAAATATTTTCTAACTCAAAATATTTCAAATGAACGCACGTTACAATACACATTCAATATCCATATACTTTATGAAGTTGCAAATCCTATAGCGGTATTATTCGAGATCTGTAAAAAAAAAATTGATAGGAAGTTGCAAGTATAATTATAAAGTCACGATTAATAAGACATAACTCTTAGTTATAAAAACACAATTATTTGTCTATTCATAATAATCAAATTTTTAAAAAGTTTACGAATGTTTATCTTTCGATTATAAATAATGTAGTGGTTTAATGATATCAATAGATGATAAAACATAAAAGAAAACAATTTATTAAATTAAATACTAATATAATATAATAAATAAATAATATATTTATATTAGTGCGGATGCGGTGCGAGGTGGGTACTATAATAACTGTACTCGCACTCTTAATTTTGTAGGTAATTATCCGTGTTTCCGTATCTTCATTATGCAGGTTTTTATCCTACCCATTGTGAGATTTTTGTCCCTATCATCCCTCCTTCGAATTTCCCATTGAATTAAAATTAGAATTAAATTCACGAAAGTAGTACAAGTATTGTTCAATTTTGTCACCTCTAGTTCCAAATTCAAAATTGGAAGCAATTAGGCTGAGAGTGATGGATCAGGGGGCCCTGGTGAATGATAAGGAGTGCTTACACTGAAACTATAGAGAGAAAGAGAGTGAATAATGAAAGACAACAAAGTCAACAAACACAGGATACGGTTATTATCAGATCTGATGTGCGTGTGTGTGAGTGGCAGCATGAGCCTATTGTCTTATCCATGTCGTTTCCCCGTCAAACACGCCGCTAATTAACTCACCTCTCTTCATATTCTGCTCCTATTTCGTGCACGTTTATATCCATTTACTGGATTTTCTTTTTGGTACAATACAAGTACTAGTAAACTCATTCTGCTTCAACTTTATTTGAATTATTTTTAAGGTTTAGTTAATAATATTACGTTGAATATTATGTTTGAAATCAAATTCAAAATGTTGAAGTTATGTATGAATTTTTTTAATCATTTTATGATACATAAAAAAATAATTAATTTTGAATTATTTATTACTATTTATCATCTTGTTTAAATCTTTTAATTTATATACACACCATTTTTATGCTTAGTTTGAATGGTTAAAAGAAAGAAAGTACAAGGTAAGAATGTTAAAAAAATGAAAGTGAATAAAAAGTAAGATAATTTTTTTTAATTATTTGGTATGATTGAAAATGTAAAAAAAAAAATTTATATTTGATAAAATAACAGAAATATCCTTATATAAAATTAAATTAAATATATAATAAAAATATCTTTGTCTTTTTACGATAGAACCGTTAATTATTATTATTATTATTATTATTATTATTATTATTATTATTATATTAAAAAAACATCACAAATATTTACTTGACATAATTTCCGGAAGAAAAAAAAAGCACAACTAAATACGGTAACATGTTTACACAAACAAATGGAACAACCATCAACACATGCGCAAGCAAATAGAGGACAGACTTAGAGCAACATAAAAAATGCATCGCTCCCGAACTTTCTTCTCATTTTTGGGTGTAAAGATTTTTTGTGGGACCCATGATGTTATTCTTCTTTCCTTTCAGTTTTTTGCTACAACTAAATAATGGAAATTTTATTGAAATTATAGTTTTTCCTTCCCTTGGTTTCTTTCTTTTTACTTTCACTCCAACCAAACAATGTGTTAGGGTAAAAGCATTTCATGTATGTTTGCATTCAATTGTGACTAGGGGTGAAAATATGTTAAGATGAGTTAGGCTTTACAAGATTTCAACATCGCATATCAAAAACTTTAAAGCTTAACTTTGGCATGTAGTATGCCATAGACTTTTTTTAGGTTTGAGTTTGACTTTTATAAAAATTTGTATATTATATCAATAAAATTAACTATTTTTTTAAAATTTAACATGACATTTTAGAAAATTTTACAATTGACGTCATAATTTAATTCTATTTTATTATTATAATATATTTAAATATGTCAAAATTAATGTAAAATAATATGATTAAATTACTAAAACATTAGTAAATTTACAATTTAACATAATATTTAAAATCTAATATATAATAATAATAGTAATAAAAATATTATTCATAATTACTCAAGTGATCGAATTGATAGACCTGAAAAACTTTTTTAAACCTTTAACATGATCTTTTTAACTAAATAGACTTATAAAAAAAAAATATAGTTTTCTCTATTTAAAAAAAATTAATTTGGATTGGGGTCAAAAATTAAGCCATAGGCCTTTATCAGGGATTCTAGAAAATTTGACCATGTACCCCACTTTTATCCCTATACCCCCACAAGTGTTTGAAAATGCCAAAAATACTCTTAATTTTTTTTTTTTTTTTATAAAATTCACTTTCACTTCCGAAAAACTATTTTCAAGAATTCCGGTACAGAAGGATGTTTCCGGAAAACTAAAAAAAAGATTTTCGGTACAGAAGAGAAAAATGTGTGTACCAAAAAATTTTCTCCAACTTTTCCGGTACAGAACGTGTTTCCGAAAAACTTTATCGACAAGTTTTCCGGTACACACCCTTATTTTAAAAAAAAAAATTTAATTTTATTAATTTTTTTAGATCACTTAAAAAATTAGTGGAAAACTTGTGAAAATTAGTGGAAAATTTGTGGGTGAAGTTTTCCGGTAACTTCCGGAAAAGTCACTAACAAGTTTTCCAGTAGTTCATTTTTCCGGAAAACTTGAAAAAAGATTTCCGGAACTACCGGAAAACTTTTTTCAAGTTTTCCGGAGTGGTGTTCTGTACCGGAAAACTTGAAAAAAGTTTTTCGGTAAAAATGAAAATTTTGACATGTTATATACAAGGGTATTATGATATTTCCACTGGCTTTTTGGGGGTATAAGGTTAATTGTGGGGGTACGGGGTCAAATTTTCGGGATTCTAATCTATTCCCATCCTTGAAGGTGAATTGAGCAAAATTACAATTGTACAATAATTATTTAGAAATTTCAAAATATAATTTTTGTCAAAATGGTTCACCATAATTCTATCGATATCAAAAGCAACCCAAAATATAAACTTCAACTGTATAGCAATTCATACAATGTATGAGATAGTAATTTAAAATATTAAAGGCATATTTGGTTCCAAATCTAAGTGAGTCAAAATTAATTATTGAGATGTAAAATAATTTTCACATGTATGAGTGTTTTTTAGTATAATTCAATTTGTCTCTAAGTTATAATTTGAAGCTATAATTTATAACAATTGAGTTCAAACATAATTTTTACATTAAAATTTATTATTCAACTTATTTTTATGTAAAAATATTTAAACATTAATAACTTTACATTCAATCTATTATTAACTATAATCATTAATCAATTCATTTAGAATCAAATGTCTGTCAGAACCAAACACACTAAATAAAACAACATTATAGAGTCTAGATATTTCATTATTTTGTTACTATTGCTTCTTTTTGTAGTATTATTTTTACAATACTTGAGTAGGCCATAATAAACTCCCATCAAGAACAATGGCATGAGTAATCACAAAAAGATGAACATCAGCAAATTCCTAAGTGCCATGCTTTGGAGATAAATCCCTCCATTTGATCATAATTTTAGTAACAAGAACACTCTCTCTATTAACCTTCTTCCTATGCAACACAATCACAAACTTTGTGTGTTGAAATATTAACAAAGTTCCATTAGTTAAAGGGTGGTAAGTTACAAAAGATGGGGTTACATAGTTGCCAAACAAGAGAGTTATAGACATCAATCAACCTGTGTTTTTCCGCTATCCAAATCAGCTTCTACCCACAAGTTTGTTGCTGTACTATATAGTTGACAATAACATATAAACTTAAATTACTCGTTCTGCCTTATCCTTGTATCCATTGTAGCCCAACTTATCAATTATCAATTATGCACAAGAGATTACCAAAATAATAAGTTGATTGTTGATCCACCCTAAATGTTTACTTAAAATATGTAAAAAATACTATTGAAGTGGAGTTTCTGGTAACATCATTAATCTCATTTTTCACTACTGATTGACGTTTTACACTACTAGATTCTAAAATCTGAAAATACGCCAAAGATTTTAAGGGGTTTAGAGAGCATCGCCCAAATAATAACTTTCACCATAATTCATAACCAACATGAATACTGTTAAAAGTCTTGTATTAAATGAAATAAAACTTGACAATGTATTTATAAGTGAGGTAGTCCCCCCTCACAAGTTGGTTTTGTAGAATTGAGTTAAAAGCCCAACTCAAATTCAAAGGCAAAACCATATTTTCTCACCATCATAATAAAGGGAAATGCAACATCGCCAATTAAACATGTACGACTATGATCATTATGAAAGAAAAAATGAAGCATTCAAGTAGCTCTAAATGTGAACATGTCTGTAGTTTGACTGCCATATGAATATTGCAAGGAGAAGCCTCCAAATTACTGAACTTATTCATGTAGACAGTATTATTTGAAATGTTGCAATTGTCAAGTTAAAACTCTACCAATAAATGATAACTTCAAATTACAACTTACATTCCTTAGCTAGAACATGGCCTAAGGATTTATTTGTAATGGTATTATCAATTAGTGTTGTCAGCAAGGATTTGTAAATTTTACTACAAGGTTTAGTTACCTATAATTTGAGACTCTAATCAAAGCCTCCAAGGACCATTGCAGATTTTCAATACAAGCACCACCCATATTTGGTGGACCATCTTTTTGTATCTCTGCTATTCCACATATGGGTTCCTCCTCATCCATATCCATCACTAAGAATTGAATGCTCTCATGCTTTGATTTCTTTAGTTTCAACTTCCGTTGACGAAAGAGTAAATATAAAAATATTAGAGTTTTCAAAGAGAACATAAGTTTGTTGAAATGTGAGTTATCTTCAATCAAGATCATTGACCTAGCTATATAGCTAAGACAGTTACAAATTGATCCGTTAAAATATTCTAGTATCCTTTCACTCACAAATGACTCACCAAAACAAATAAAGCATATAACAAAAGAGAACTCTTCAATTAGGGAGATGAACTATAAAATAAAGTAGAACTACCAAATGGTAAATTACTGTAACATATACCATGAAAGAAACCAACAAAATACATGTCAACATATGAGCAAAATGAACCAATCCATGATGACAAGGAAATGGAGACAATCCATGTTTATCCTAAAATTATTACTTCCTTTTAACATAATACATACATAAAATTGACCGTGTATAGCAAATTCACTAAGACATTGAAACATTGCTCAAATTAAATTCCCAACACAAAAATATAATCAATGAAAAAATGATGCACTGCATGTTTCCACTGCTCCATCCCACAAGACACATCTATCTTAATTATCTAGGCAAAAAGAAAAACAACTACATTTTTTATCTTGTATCTTTATCTGTTGTAGGAGAGCTACAATAACATTTTTCTTCTTCATTTTGCAAGCCAAACACAATATGAAGCATTTTGACTGCACCTTCTTTTCACAAAAAGATACAGAAAAAGGAGGGAAAAGAATATTAGGGTCAGAAGAAGGATGAAATTTGAAAGAAAAAAAAATTGCTGCAACTTCTGGATCTTTTTTGTAAGAGCTCCAGTGAAATATTTTGAAGGGCACTTGTAGGTTGAGTTCATGAAGCCTCCAATTTAATGGTTGGTAAGAATGGAAAAGAAACCTTCTCCATGGTAACCTCGAAAACAGCCGAGCATATATATATATATATGTTTTCCAACCATTTATCTTCATGCATAGTACATGTATAAGCTATTTGCAGCAGCACAAGCAATTGAATTTTCAGTTGGGTGCCATGCTAAGTGTAGTAACTTTGTAGTGAAATCAAAAGAGTTTCCATTTGCATCGACACCGGTGTTCTCAGCTCCTGTTTAAGATTAGCAAAATATTTGAAGTCGTGTTACTATTAACCAGACGCTGTGAGAACTCGAGAGTCTAACAAGGTGGTTAAGTAGGAAAAAAACTAACCGCGTCTTACAACTCTTGTGATACTGTTTCCAAGTGATCTAGAAGGCCTTGAAGGTGTTGGAACTTGTCGTCTGAGAAAATGAAAAAGTTCGTAAAGATGTCACAATTTCAGCTAAACCATAATTTGTGTCGGAGTTTCCAATGTAAAATTACCTCATTGGATTTTTACTGGCTTCCAAAGTAGTAGCCTCTGTACTTCCCGGGGCACAACCGAACACACGGAATAGATTGCTGGCATCAAATGAAACAAAATAGTAAGATGCAGGCTCAAAGATAACAAAATCACAGATAAATAAAGTTTGAATAGGAGACCTGTAAGAACCAGTTGAAACACGCAATCCATCACCGCTCAGACAACACTCGAACTTGTCAAAAATGGAGTCATTTTCGTATAAATCACATAGCTGCACAATAATAAAAAAAGCCCGTTATTATAACTCGATAAAGCAGCAGGAACTCATGACATCTAACCAAAGGAATCTAACCTTTGGCCTTAAGTACTCGTGAACCCGGAACGTTGAAACTGGGCCAGAATCCATATTAATATCCCATAACTGACAAACAAGGAAAGAAGAGAGGTGAGGCTAGAGAGATTTAGAGCATAATAAGCAGAAGGGATCCAAACAAAGTGAACAAATAATTGTAAATGAAATATTAAAATGAATAGAGAGATGTTTGCTCATTGGATTCAACAACCACCATCAATGAATTCTATCAAATACATCAAATTCTTAATAAATTTAATGGTACTTGGGAACTCTTTCATCTAATTGCTGAGATGAGATGGCTCATGTCACATGGAATTTAATCCAATTCAATAACTTATAAGTAACCCCAACCAAAATACTAAGAAAATCTTTACAACAGAAGCATGGATTTTCGGAACAAAAAAGCTTTCAAACCTTCAGAGTCATGTAATCACGACTAAGAATATATCTTCCTTCCTTTGCAAATTTTATATCTGAGATAGAAGCAATAATCTCTGTGAAAAATGATCTGGACCCAGGTGCCTCCTGTTCCTCAAATCTGTACAGAAGAAATTACATGTGTGATTGGCATTGGAAATATTTTTTTCAGAGAATTGGCTCCTCTAAAGTGAGTAGTTAATAAAGTGAAAAAATCAATGGTTGATATTTTAACCATCCATGATTTGTTAATTGTTATACATGTTCATATATTATCAACCATTGATTTTATCAATGATTGATATTACTTACTCTAGAAGAACCTGATCCTTTTCATAGGGAACATAAATGAGTGTAGGCCAAAAGGGAGGTAAATGAAAGAGAAGGACTAGTAACACATTCTCTAACACACACTCTCTTTGATTGGTTAAAACTCACATAAGTCCCACTAAATAATGTGGGTCCCATATGAATTTGGTGGGATCCATGTGGATTTTAACCAATCAAAGAGAGTGTTTTGGAAAATGTGTTGCTAGCATTATTCTAAATTAAAACATCAGCAAAAAATGATCTTACAGTTTGGCATGAGAATCGCATAAGGCTGACTGCCGCAAGTCAACAAGACGAATTGAACCCTTTGAACTGCTATAGGCCAATGTATTACAATGTGTAGGGTGAAATTCTGCTGATGTTATAACCTCTGCAATAATATTATCTATATAGTCAATACTAATAAAAAAGCATCAACCGAAAAAATAATCTTATAATAAAAAAAACAAAAAAAACGTGCAATTTACAAAACCCAATCCAAAAAACCATCTTGTTTTTTTTTCCAACTAGCGTCACAATTAGAGCGCCTTGGCCAACATTGTTTATTGGATGAATGGAGTCTTCACTCTTCATACCTACTACTACTAATAATAATAATAACAATATCGGGTGTCCGTTGCCCTAGATTTCATCATCCGAATATTGTTCATTACTTCACACCAGTTGAGTCTATCCAAACGCATCTAATTGTTTGCAAATTCACCAAAAAATACACCAATGAACCTTTGTTTCACCCATTATCTACCTGTGGCTCACCCAGGAAAACCTGATTCTGATTTGAATCCTAATCTTACTGCCACTCAACATCACATAGACAAGACTAGAAAGATTCACATATGCAAAACCAACACTTATCAGTTATCCGTTCTTTAACAAAACAAACTATACTAAGTTACCAATGGAGCAACAATTTCAGAAGAACATAAAAATATACTAGTGAAAGAAAGTTTACCAGTCAGATCCTCCATATTTGCAGGCTTTACATCAACAATATTAAAACTTTGATTGCTAATTTCCAAGTTCCAAAGATTTATACGCAAATCATCAGCCGATATGAAAGTTTCTCCATCGCTAGAAGATATTGAGAACATACCATCGTTCAAATGTGATCAGATTTCAGAAAAGCATCATTACACCAAAAATCAAAGGCATAAAAGCGTCATGCAGATATGAACTCAAGAGAGAAAAGTAGTCGACATAACGTAACCAAATCACCTATTATTTGAAATAGAATTGATGTGATAGTCATGAGCATGTGCATATACTCGACGGCAACGAGCCAATAGACTGGTCTCATGGCTAGCTACCTACATATTGTATGACGCACGTGTAAGCACAAGATGCACAACAAGTCTACAAAGTAGCAAACAAGTCATTGTTAAAGTTTAAAAATGAAGCATAGAACTGTAGCTACTTTTCTTGCTTATAAAGTGCTCCCTCCGGAATGAAATATAATCAAAAGGGGCATTTGAAAAGTTAACGTATCTGATCCAAAGTTTAGATCAGATATATCCATTTTTAGAATACCCTTTTAGCTTATGTCATTCCAGAGGGAGTATTAGGGAACATATAACAGACACTACAAGGACAGAACAATGAAACTATAAATTAAATGCAACTGGTTCTCTTTCTGTTATTTCTTTTTCAACTTCTTTTATAAAGTTGACTCTGTTCAGAGAGGAAAAAGGTCTGTTTTATGCATTGCTGAGTTTGTGTTTTATGTTAATCTACCAATTTATAAGTTGCCCATAGGAAAATTATATTTTTTTCAAAAAAAGTTATACCCAATAAACAAATATTGGAAAAAGGAATTCAACGGCGAAGGCTGAAGGTTGAATACAACTACCGAGGGTAATCTTAGCGAAGGTAAGCCTCCAGGTGGAAATGAGAAATCATTGCTTAGATAACTATATGATTTATCTGAGGATCCTCCATTTGCAAGATGTGGCTTAGGGTTACTCGAATTACTTGAACTAGCAATAGATCCATTTCCCATTGCTTTTGAAGGGTCGATATTCATTTCAGAAACTTTCTTCACCTTCTTTTCTTGAACCTATTCAACTCAGATAAAGAGAATAAGAATAAGTGGTCTAGGAGACAAATCAATCATATTAAATCATCTGAAAACAAAAGGAAAGCCAATCACATTCATTTTCAATGCATGCATAAGCAAATGCTCGGTGAATATTTCATCGATAAATCAATCGGTTCAAGAAAACAGCACACAGCATGCCTCGGGTGTGCATTCATTTCATACCTTCCAATATTTGATTGTTTTGTCATTTGTAGATAGAAGGAATAAAGCACCATTAGCTGTTTGGCACCATTTGATTTTGTTAATTTTCTCTTCTATTTCCAAGCTCTTAAGATAATCAAACTGAAACAAAAATCACGTTACATATATTAAAATTTCTGATCAAAGATAGTTTGAGCAGCTTTAACTGGTGTCTGGTGACTAAACATTACCTCGGGCTCGTGACTCTGAAACTCAGTTTTATAGCGGAATTCAGGATGCCTGATAGAATAGTCCATCCTCTCCAAATCCCTTCTCGATCCATTCTGCAATGTTATATAGTAAATAATACATAGATATTACAATACCAAGTTTGTTATGAGGAATCATTCAAAACTAAGTTGATAAGTTTGCTTAGAAATAAAAAATCGGGAGAAGAAAGAATAAACTTACATCTTTTGTATCTGTCCGCTCAAAGAGAACTACTCGACCACCACGATCACCGGTAGCAAGATGGTCACCAGATTTGTCAAATTCAATAGCAGAAATTATGTCCACTGTAGAAAAAAAAATTGGTCAATCACTCTGAACTGGAAGAATCTACCATTCTATTAATGGTGTCTATAGGCCGAACATAAATACCTAACAGGAACCAATTAGATTTATAAAATCCATATTCTTTCCACTTCCTTAATTCCTTATACAAGCCATACAGAAATATATCTTAGTTACAGCGAGTATTGTATGTTTTCTACGAGCTAAACCGCCTTTCCAAAAGCAAGGTTTCTGTGAAAAAAATAAACAATGGCCTTTCACCAAATCCAAATCTCCACCACCATGATCTGGCAATGGTACCATATCAAAAGTATCCCGAACAAGCCCAATGTGGAATCAAATCATCTAGGTTAGAAAGATTCAATGTCCATAGAAGATATCATGGCTTCCTCGCAGCAAAAAGAGATTAAATGAATATGTTTCTTATTCCAATTACACTCTATTAATAACCATTAAGACATTTGTTTACTCTCTTTCAGTCCTTGTTTTATTCTTATTTTTGGTTACGATGGGAAATTGTAGTTCAGCAATACCTTGTACCCTGCGGTCTATTGTACAGTTGTAAGACCAGCGATGTTGTATAGAACAAAGTGTTGGGCGGTAAAAAACCAGGGATGAAAATGGTGTGAAAAAACTAGTCGAGACAAGATTAAGAATGACAACATTATAGATAGAGTTGGGGTTAGCACCTATCATAGAAAATATGGTGGAATATCGACTTTGGGGTTTGGCGCTTGAGCATGTGGAGATGAGGCATGTAGATTCTGTAGTAAGGAGAGTAGTTTAGATGGGAGGTAGTCAAATCGCTACAGGCAAAGGAAGACCTTGAAAAACTACAAGAGAAACTATTATGAAAAACTTAAGGATTAATGAGTTGGATAGAGATATGATATACTACAAAACACCATAACTGTGTTTGATCCATGTAGCCGACCCTACTTGGTTGTTGTGAACTTGTTATATCACTAGACTTATAAATTAGAAATGTAGCACAACCATCTCAACCAGGCATGCAGCTGGAGGAGAATGATTTAAAACCATATAGGCTTGTAGTTGACAAACTGAAATTTTTGAATTAGCAAGACACTAATTTCGCCTGAAACAACTACAAGATATAATATAGAAATAGTGCAACAATGAGGATGCTGGATCCAAACTCAATCTCAAATTCAAACTGCTACATATAAGTGTATAACAGTAACAACACCACTTATCGAACTACAAAAGAAAAAGCCATTCCTTCAAATTTATTAACATATATAATTCTTCTTCCACCTATGACACAAACTCATTTGCTCCATGTCCATTCGTAATGCCATTCATCAAACTACACACCATTAAGATCTAACACTAAACTCACATTGAAAACTAAACAAATCAATTCACCACAACAAGAACTGCTTGGAATATAAGCACAAGCTAAATAAATACACAAAAATCAAAGACCAAAGCCAAAACTAAAACCCCTCCATTGTTAAAGTCTAATAGTTCAGTTTCACTTTCACACTCAATATCAATCCAACCAAGTAAAAATTAACAATGCAAAAAGCCAAAACTTCCCCCCCAAAATTAAACAAGACCCTAAAAATCACACATCAATTACACAACCACAATCCAAAGCAGATCCAAAGCAAAAAAAGAACCAAACCCTAATCCCAAAACAATAAAGTGGATCCAACAACATAGTACCCTCAACAAAGCACAACACAACATGGGAACAATTACCTTCTTGAACTTCCTCTCCAGCCGCACGTTCGCCAAAAACCTGCGAGAATTTCCACTCAAGCGGTTGCTGTGGACCCTCCGGAGCTACAACGGCCTCATCGCCACCGTCCATTTCTCAATCAACGGCACACAAAAAAGAATCCCCACAATCTCTCTATCAATCAACGCATCGAAGATTTCCTTTCTGGGTTTTCACAAGATCATAGTTTCAAAGATACCCATCAAAGAAAGATTCAATTTTTTCTCTTACACCCTTGTTTGGAATTGGATTTCCAGTTCAACCATTTTCAGCACACAAAAATAAATTTTCCTTTTTTTTTTTCTTCCTCTCTCTTGCAATCTGAACGTTTTCTCTCTCTAAAAGGAGAAAAATGGGAAAGTTAGTTTGGCATAAAAATGACGGAGCAAACGGTTCTTTGGATTTGGAGATGCTAAAAAACACACAACACAACACAAACACACTCTCTCCTCTGTCTACTTCTTCTCTCTCTCAATAATAGGTTCCTGTTTGTTCTTTTT
This sequence comes from Cicer yamashitae, assembly GCA_037974755.1. Lineage (NCBI taxonomy): Eukaryota > Viridiplantae > Streptophyta > Magnoliopsida > Fabales > Fabaceae > Cicer > Cicer yamashitae. Next base: position 52,904,030 of record JBBPBQ010000002.1, on the reverse strand, counting down.
CGTTCCTAAATATATATAATTTCCTAGCTAATCAAAAAATGAAAAAATTTATATGTTATGTTTTTTGTATTGTTCTTATTTAAAATATACTTTTTGATATTAAAAAGAAACATCTTTTATGATTGTAATAAACTTTAAAAAAATTATAAATTTAGAAAAATTATAATTAATTAAGTATGATAAGAATAACAATCAAAGAAGTGTACATAAATTTTGTTATATAAAAAATATGAAGTATAATATATAATCTCCTGGCTTATTAAAAATATGATTTCCAGGTTTATGATAATCTCACTTGTCTGTCACATGAGGTTGTCCAATGCATACGGTCTTTTGTGGACTGTTGGTGTAGGTGTCACTACATTAACGGTCTGTGACGAAAAAGGAGGTGAGGTTAGAGAGTAGTATTTGGATTGATTGAAAATTTTCATTAATTAACCAATTAAACAAAGTACTTGTGATAGGACCAGAAAATGTTGAAAGGAAAAAGCTAAGGTGAGGTTTATACGAAATGACATATTTGTCCTTGCCTTTTCATTTTTTTGATAATATATTTTCAGTTAAAATGGATTTTTGTCTCTCAAATTTTACATTCAGGTGATTTTACTCTCTATTTTGAAATAGTAATTTTGATCTTTAATTTTATTTTATTTATGCAAAAGTCTATTTTTTTATCTTAACTGAATTAACGCTAACGTAAATTTATTTTTAAAAACTTTTACGTGTAGACATAAAATTAAAGTTAAGTAAAAATGTATAAAAATATGTTGTCATGTGACTCTTGTCTCATAGGAATAGAAATTTAATTTAAAAATATTCATTTTTTTTAATGTCTATGTAAAGAAGAAATCGCATAATAAAATTTAGTTTGTTAATCAAATTTCCTGGTTGAACAATAGTCACGTGATAATATATATTTTTATTTTATTTTTCTAATTAAATTTCATATTTACGCGTACAAGTTTTAAAAAACGAGTCAACTTTACTATTGACTTAATCAAAATCAAACAGAATATGACTTTTACAAAAGAAAATAAAGTTAAATGCCTAAAATTATTATTCTTAATATAGTTTAATTTCTATGCACTATTAATTTAAGAAATTTTACATTGTTAATTCGTCATAACTAATCATGTCTTTAATTTTAAAAGTAATCAAAATAAAAGTCTAATATTTTTATTAATTATATGATTGTGATTACCTGATAGTATAAAAATATATTTACAATATCAATATATATAAATTAAATTTTTTAAAATAGAGAAACCAAAATCATGTAAAACTTTGAGTCCAAAATACATTTTAACTTGTATTCTTTCACCACCGGTTTTGAGATCTTATCACAAAAAGGTGGACCATAGCGGGGAACACAATACCATAATCAAATGGTTTAGGAGTTTTCTAAAATTGAATAAAGGGTTAAAAAAATAGAGGGGTCCATCTTATCATAACAGCATATGATAATGATAATACTAATATATATACAGTGAGTGCATGGAATAAGATGCAACATGCAAGTGTAGGTATGCCATCATGGCTTAATGTATTGCTTAGGAGCAAGATCTTCTCAATTTCTTATAAAAAAATGAAGAGGATTTTTTACTCATTCTCTACCAAATATTTCAACGACAACATATCAAAGTAACAGTATCATTTGGTATGCTTAGATGTATATGAATAAAGTTTTATTCTATACATAACAGTTAATATACTTGTTTCATATAAAATTCTTCAGAAAAAATCACTATATTGGTTTAGGGTAACAAACAGTATTTTAAATAATTAATTTTCTGATTGACTATTTATATGTTTTTAGGCTTTAAAAATAATCAAAATTTTAAAAAGAATCAATAGCACTCAAAAACTATTTTAAATAGCTAATTTTGTGAAATAATTCAATTTTAATGAACATGAAAAATTGATTAAGAATATTTAAAATGAATTTTATGATGGTTAACAAAAACAAATGAATTTAACTTTACATAAAATTTCTAATAAATTAATGACTAAAGTATTTATAAACCTACACTATGTTTTAATAGTAGAGTAGCTTAGCCGTTCCAAAAATACTATAGAATAGTTTTTTTTAATATTACACTGATGGTTCATCTATCATATTCATATTTTATGTTTTAAGTAACGATTTTTGTGTGGACACAAAAATTTAAACACACTAAAAAATAAATTTTTTTAATTATTTAAAATTTTATAATATTTAATTATTATTTTTTAACATTTTTCTTTTATAAAATATTCAAATACCTGTGACCATAAAAAAATTATTCTAATCTTAAGTTTTGAATATACAATTTGGTTTTGAATCTTTCTATGTATACCTATGACATGTCTATTGACTAGCATCCCTTAAGCATTAAGTAAAAAAGACAATTCCAGATTCAACCATTTCTTTTAAATATATAAATTAGGGATGGAATAATTTTGTATTAATCAAAATGATACTAGTTATATTTTACAACTAGGTTTAAAGGAATTTAAACTTAAAATCAAAAGTTAAAATCTTACCACTAAAATATCAATATAAAAATTTAATTTTTGAGTGAAAGAAAAAAAAAACTTGATTATATCCAACAAACTTTCTCCTAGAATACGTATCGCAAATACAGAATCGTACATATCTCGCAAATACAGAATCATACATATCTCGCAAATACAGAATCATACATATTACTCTTTGTGCCTCTATGTGATCAACTATGAGAATACCTTTTGTAGATAGATAAGATACAAGAAATAGCTATCATATTATGTTTTAATTTATAATTCAATAAACTAACCAGATAAGATATATTAATCTTTAACACTATTATATTTTGTTTCTTTAATCATTAACTCTTATATGATAGTATAAGAATAATAATTTAATCATTAACTCTTATAAAATATAATTTAAAATATATAAAATTAAAATCTAATAAAATAAAAATTTAAAAACAATAGAATTTGATATTAAATTTAAAAATAAAATATTAATAATTAAAAAATATGTGTAATTTTATCATAGGACTAGTTTTATCATTTTATATGATATAATAAATTATCATTTAAATTATAAAAATATGAATATTAATTAATTTATAAAAAAAAATTAGGGTAAAAGAATGGTATCACAGTTCAATGAATATAATATTTTTACAAAAATAGTTTTTCTATTTATATATAATATATGTCATATTTTTTTTAGCTTATCTAACAAATAACATAAATTGTTTAGCTAAGGGTAAGTGTTTGAAAGATCAAGATAAGGCTTTGAAGATGTTTGTTTCTAATGTTCTTTTCAAATAATTCTTTGCTTAGTTTGGTTGGTCATGGAACAATGGTTGATCATGGAGCAAGGTCAACACCTTTTTCTATTTCTATTTGTTTCTTATTTTGAACTAACTTAACCGAAATAAACTTGAATTTTAGTACATGTGTGGCTCCGGTTCTATTTTTATGATCAAAGATGGAGCATTTTCATATAAAAATAATTAATGGCATATTATTGTATTTATCTCTTAAGTATCGAACTTAGAAGTGGTAGAATTATGGCACTTATCTTTCAAGAATCGGGTTCAATTTTCGTATCCATTTAATTTCTGTATCATAATTGGATATATGAAATGTTCACAGTTGGAAGAAACTAATATGATTTTTTTATAACATAATCAAGGTCATCCTATATTAAAGGAATAGATATTCAATGTGAATCATAAAATAAACACATGTTAAGTGAGTGGTATATATATATATATATATATAACATGATTTTATTGTAACAAAATATCTAATAATTAAATTTTTTTAAAATTGAAGTTTTAAACATGAATTACATTTCAATAAAATATAAAACACTCACTCTAAAATGGATGCACTATTTAGTCAAACGTATATTATATCATATCATTATCAAGTCTGTACTAAATACACGTTATGATAAAATAATATTATTATGTTTATTATCATATGTGCAACAAATATAAAATAAGAAAATGTTTATCGTGTCGCTATTTTATATTTATATATATATATATATACACCAATCTATATCATATTTTATTTTTATCCTACATTGCACATCAAACGAACTCTAATTGGATTGTTCATTTGATTCTATTAGCATCCAATTTTTTTTATTAATTATTTAAATTCAACTACTTAATTATTTTATTGAGTTTAATTTTTATTTAATGTTAATAGAGAGGAAAAACGAATTGTGATCAAACAATTTAGATCCTTTTAATCAGTAAAAAAAATTAAAACACTTTAATTTTATTTTATTTTTTTAATATAGTAGTATTTCTTTCATAACAAAAAAAAAAGTGTTTAATATAAATTTAAATTAAATACATGTTATCCAACCCGCTACACTACAAATCCGTCTAAAATGACAAATCAAATAATTTGCTCTCTTCTAAGCCCGTCTAAAATGACAAATCAAACAGTTTACTCTCTTTCAAGCCACAATCAATCTAAAATGAGATACAACATGTTAAATTATTGAAACTCAATTTAAATTTAAAGTTTTTTGAAACATAAACATGTTCGAAAAACTCAATTGAATATTTTTTGAGTCATAAATATATTTTAGAAAACTCAATTTAAATTATTCAAAACAAATTTCTTTTTCAGCAAAATTAAAATTTGAGTTTTCTAGTAGAAACTTAGATTTGTGTGTTTTTTTTATAAAAAATACTTAAATTTATTTTTAGTCTCTCTATTTTGTCCAAAATGAAATTTTTGTTATTTATTTCTAAAATTAGTTTTTTTGGTTTCCATATTAATCAATTATTAGATATTTTTGGTCCCCCACCATTTTGAATGATGTGAACTCTCATTAATGATGTGAGATTTAGATGTCATTTGTGAGTTTAAAAAAATATTCTTCATGTCATTTATTGTTGTAATTAATTTTATTTATATATAAAAATGTTAAAAATCAATTTATTTTATTTTATTCATATATTAAAATTTAAAATATTGAAAATATTTAAATATACTTATTTTATTTAACTTTTTTTTAATAATTTTAAATTTTAAATTTTTTATATAAAATAGTTAAATTTTATTTATTTTATTTTAATATTTTAATCTATTTAATATTTATTTTATTTATATATTAAAATATTTAAATAAAATATTTTAAATTTATTTATTTTATCCAAAAATAATTTAATTTTTTAAAATATTTAGTTAAAATAATTTAAATTTTACTTATTTTATATTTAATATTTTAATCTATAAATATAATTAATTACAATAAGAATGACATGAAAACCATATTATCCAAATCACAAATACTACCTAAGTTTTATATCATTAATGAGAGTGTCATATAATAAAAAATAGTGGAGTACTAAAAAAAATTCAAAAACTTAGTTAATAGAGGGAGCAAAATATTAATTTTTAAAATAGGGTGATTAAAAATTTATTTTGGACAAATTAAATAAATATAATATGTATTTAAAACTTAAAAAAATAAAAACTTAAATTTGTGTCGTTTTGTGTTTCAAGGAATTTCCATTAAGTTTTTGATTGCTGTATTCTTTTTGTTTTTTTTCTAGTGTATTTTTCTTAATATTTTTTTTTTGTAAAAAAGGAAAAAATTGATGTTTTGAATAGAACGTGGTAGTAGGGGTATATTATAGATGCATGGAGTAAGATTTTCAATAAATAGTCTTCTAGTCCAATACCTTAAAATGTAGCAGGCCTTAAGGAAGCCAACCTTCAAATGATTTTGCCCGTGACGCTAAATGAAAAGAAAAAGGAAGTTACTATTAGCACTTCCCCATTTTGCAAATACAACATCTAACAAAATAAATTATATGTTTAATATTGTCAACAACTATTTTTCTTTTTTCTAGAAGTTCAATTTGTGAGTATTTCTAACCGAAATTCAGCTATTTAGCATGTTATACTGATTACATTAATTGAAAAAAGAAAAATTAATAATGTTTAATTAATTGTATAATAAGAAAAAAGTTAGGTTGAGTAAACAAAATAGATTATATATTGAACTATAGTCAATCTACAAGTTAATATTTGATATTTTAAAAAAAATAAAAAACATATCGATTAAGTTGAAAACTATTAATCATATATATTATTCTTATATGAGCTGTAATTCTTAAATAACATAGTTACCCAAGAATATTTATCAGTAATCTTATATTCAAATTCAACCTTAAAAACACAACGGTGTTAAGATATCTTAAGGGAGAGTTTTCAAATTCAACCTTAAAAATACAACGGTGTTAAGATATCTTAAGGGAGAGTTTTGCTGCTTATCGTGATCCTATTCAACTTGAGGAATATTACAAATTCACAGACACACAAAACACAAAGTTCAAATCACTTTAACTACAACTATAAAATAACCATTAATATCATTTAAATTAATAATAATTTTTCATTTTAATTGAACATTAGTCTTTAAACACACTAATAAATCCGTTCAAATCGCTTTAAGTACAACTATAAAATAACCATTAATATCATTTTAATTAGTAATAATTTTTCATTTTAATTGAACATCAGTCTTTTAAACACACTAATAAGTCAATGAACTATAAAAAGAGTCAAGTCAAACTTTTAAAATTCTTTTGACAGATTTGTCCATGATAACAAGCCTAAAAAATGTGTACATGACAAAACACTTCTACAAATATGAGAAAATATGATTGGATATAATAGTGTAAAAATAGTTTACTTTGTTTTCAGTGTATTTATGTATGCATAAATTATAAATTTGGTCCATAAATTATCACCCTCTCCTCCTATTTAGTTATTGAACTACATAAATATAATAAATACTAGTTCTTAAATTGTTTTTAATTAATCAAATTAGTCTTTATACTATACCACTCTCTATCTTTTATTTTTAAGGAATTCTAGAGATAATTTAAGGAATTAATAATAGTTTAAAGATTATATATTAGATTTCTATAGTTTAGTTTCTTTTTTACATATATATTTCTATAGTTTAGTAATAGAATTGATATTTTTTTTAAAAATAATTAAAAAAATAAAAGATCTCAATCACACTTTCAAAAATTGTAATTGGGCTAAACAAATACAGGACCGACCCAACACATTATGAGGCCTAAAGCGAAACTATTAGACGTGGTCTTTTCAAACGTTAATAAATAAATTATTAATATTTTATTTAATAATTATAGAAAATTTCTTTAATAGAATTAATGACATTTTCAAATTTATTTTCTCTATATTTTTTTAAAGAATGAAATAAGACATTTCAATTGTTTTACAACAACATCAAGAACTCATGTAAAATTTTCCATCTTTTAGTTGAAGAAGAGAATAATATGTATACGTTGTACCACTCCAATAACTCATGTTAGCAATATGTTGCCTACTTGTCTCATGATTTCTCAATCTATAACTAATATTTCTCATATGAGCAATGTGTTAACCTTTTGTCTCATTATTTCTCAATTTATAACTAATATTTCTCTCATCCCTCGCTGTTACCTTAGTTAGACAATTTACTTGTACTAAAAACATTATTAAATAATTTTCAACAAAAACAAATTTTTTTTATTTAATTTATATAAAATTTTATAGGTTTTAATTTTAAAAATATTAGAATGTGAGACATTTTTATTAAATAAAAAATATGTGAGGCGTTTCTGAAGTCTGGGTCGCATACCAGGATAATTACAAGGTAACTTCAAATCAAACTTTAAAAAACAAACAAAAACTAACGTACTAGTAAACAAAGTCTTCAAATGTTCTCCATATACATACCTCAACGAATGCTCTGCAGAATTTCAATAGTTTTTCAAACTTGGTAGACCACTCAAACTCAGATATGGTATACCAACCATCTTCTCTGAGTTGAGCACTTTACGTCTGAGTTCTAAATAATCACTTTACATGTTCTGAGTTCTTAATATTCTAATGAATGACATTAAAAAGAAAATTTTGAAATGCACATATATTCTCAAAGATCACTGCACGTAACACTTCAAGTATTTCAATCCAATTGAAATATTTGAAGATATACAAGGAAATTTGATAATGTTTAAGATTTGAATTTTGAACTTTATACCTTTAATTTGAGTTTAAAAAAAAAAGTTTATAATTATAACTCTTTCGATATTTTTTTTTGTCTTATAAGAGATGGTAAATTATATCATAATTAAGTCACACAACTCTCAGATTCAAATCCGAGATAAGACGTCTAACTTAATAATATTAACATTTGTTAATTAAGTTTGTTAATTAAGTTAATGTTTAATGACACTCTTTCGATGTTTTTAACTCATCTGAAACACATATTTTAAATTTTACAATCGGGGTTTTACACAAATAAATAACTCGTGGGTGATTATTAGTATATTTTTTAGAAAAAATATTTGTGTTTATGTATTAAAAAATTATAAAATTAAAAATATTTAAATAACAGACGATTACTTAAAATAGTTTTACATATTATATTCACAACGCAAACAAAATAAATTTTACTAATAATAGTGATATATTATATTATAAAATATTGACATAGAGAGAACACTAATATATAGAAAATAATAATAATTTAGAAAAACTAAAGTAATTATATGTAATCACATCTGTTAATCGAACACAACTTCGTTATAAACTATGATAATATATAATATAATATTAATGTAATATTTTTTGATTCAGTTATTAATATATAGTATATAATATATATTAAAATTGGGGTGGAGAACGGGGCTTGGATCCACCCTTGCCATTTTTGGATCTGTCCCTAGGCTATATATATAATTCGTTTGTGTGTGATACATGTGAGGCACAAAAGGAGCATTATGTTTGAAAAATGTTTAGATTTTAAACAAATAATCAACAGGCCTAGGCTATATAATTCGTTTGTGTGTGATACATGTGAGGCACAATAGGAGCATTATGTTTTAAAAATGTTTAGATTTTAAACAAATAATCAACAGGTCAATGTTTCGGAGCGGTAAAAGATTAACACATCTTTAACAAATTGTCAGCGGTTCAATGATTGAGTATTGTTATATACAGAGAAAATCTTAGTTAGTTGAGGATAATCTGCTTTATGTATCCAACATACTACTAAATTTAGTCACCGTCCAAGTTTGATGTAGTGAATATTTCACACCATGTGACCATGTCTATTTGACTATTTCCTTATAAGTACTTTACATTAATATACTTTTTTAAAAAAAAATTTATCAAGATATATAACTCGTGTGATATCTTGAATATTTAAAAAATTTGATGTATCTATATTATTGAGTCATATCGTAGCTGTATAATTTTTTTTAAATTGGATAAAGGATTTTCTTTATAATTAATTTAAACAATATTAATGGTCGTTATACACTAAAAGTATTTTTATTAACTTAATTCAAAAGGGAAAAAATTAATGAAAAAACCAAGATCGCATAGGCAAGAGTGATAAATTGTTTGGGAAGTAGACGGTGGGTCGGATAAAGACATTGTTAGTGGGCGTTGGAAAAAAGAGTTCAAAATTCAAATTCAATTTCTGGATCCATTGCGAGTAAAAAAACTCTAATTTTTTTTTATATAATATTTTAAACATTTTTACAAAAAATTATGTAAAAATATATGTTGATATTTCAATAAAATTTAAAAATGCGTGCATATCTTATTCAGACTAAAAAAATATAATTTATGATTTTATTTTATACTGATTAAAAATAAAATTTTATCGTGACTAAAAATTTATTAATATCCAATATAAATTGATCTGTATATGATTTTATCACTCAAATATAATATAACCGAACCATGAATATTTGCCTATGATGCAAACATACGGCACATGTACCACCGATACCAATACAAGATACAATATTATTTATAAAAAAATTAATGTACATGCATGTGAGTATGTCAATAAAAAATATATTTTTTTTTTATATGATTTAGTTAAGTGAACTAAATTGTTCAATTTATAATATAAAATTAATATAAAATTTTAAAAAGTCATAAATTATGTTTATTTACAACAACAAATAAATTTAAATACATAAATAATATTCAAATACATAAATAATATTATATTAATATATAAAAATTATTAATTTTATTAACAAAGAAGAATAGAGCATCCACAAATACCAATACCGAGTAAATATTTGATGCGGTTATTTCACCATTTTAAAATCACTCATTTCATATATATTTGCCTACTTGACTTGACACCAATTTGACTTAAAAATAATTTAGGGTACTACGTATACATGAAAACAAAACAAAAAAGAACAGATCATGTATATCATTTTATGAGGGCCAGTTCATCTTTATTTTTTCTTTTTCTGTACAGGATTTTTTTTGTATCTTTTTCTGATTAGGATTTCTTGGTCTCAATAAGCACTCATGGAGACACGTAGATTTCCCAAGAAGTGGAAGAAAAAGTGGAAGAGACGTGGTTCTTATATGCTTTGTTTCAACAACCACCAGCTTAAAAGTAGAAAGTGAGGAATAATTGCTAATGCTCGTGAACTTCGTATCGGTTTATATGACATGAAAGTTATGAACATATTGTCGTGTTAGGCGCCATGTGTAGTTTCCCAGGTTCGTGTCAACCGATCAAGATTAATTTGTCGGAAAAATGATTTTCGAACAAAAATTCTATTATTAAACACCGCACTGTAGTTCTCAAATTTTAATTTAATTTTTCAAAGTCGATATTATTAAATTATATGTTTTATTTGTGAATATTAGAATATATAATTTTAATTTTATATTAATATTTTATCTTTCTTTAAATGATGATAATTAAAAAAAAACACTCATTTAAAAAGCATTTTATGTAGTGTTAGATGAATGATGTCAAACTTTTGTGTCTAAAACACACTTACGTAATTTGTTGTTTGCACGAAATAATAATGCAAAAGCATGATTTCGGTTGGCATCATCGTGCATGTAATGTAGGATAATACTGTTTTGGACACCACGTGTATTCATAGCCAACTAAAAAAAAGCGTCACCTTGCATTACGTTTCATCCAAAGCTCCTAATAAAAATATTTGGGGAGTATTAATATGGCAAATGACGATTGAATTATGAATATGCTCTCATCGTCATGCCCCAAAACGTTACACTATCTTTTTTCAAAAGGTTAACGATGATTTGTTGTAAATCATTGTTAATGAGTAATGAAATTTAAAAAAAGAAAATCTTAATATAAATGTTATATTTGCTTTTTTTTGGTAAAAATAGTATATGAACTAGCCAAGATCCAATCGTAATCTTTGCTAACAAAGATAGGTCCAACTTTTTTGATTTTAGACTATAATCTCAAAATTCAATTGCAATAATTGTCAGGGTAGTTTTAATATTTTTAGAGGTTCCGTTCAAATATAAAAAATTTAGTCCTGATAAAGAATATAATTTTAAAAATTATAAGTTCTTTCAAAATATTATGATTTTACTGAATGAAATACTAAAAATTCAAAGTATTTTATTTAAACTCATCAAAATAAATAAATTATAAATAACATCTAAATACCAATAATAGATTATCAACAAGTGATATAATAATAGATTATTAACAAGTGGTATAATAGATTATCTGCAAACGATCTATTAGCATAGTTGTAAATCACAAAATCAATAATGAGTTCATAAAATGTAAAACCCTAACATCAGATTAAATCACAAAATCAGTTGTTAGCCAATTTAAGCATTCTCCTCCTATCTAGTGTGAATTAAATTTTTATATCTGATACATTTTTGAAAATATATATTTCGACAATTAGTTATTGAATTCGTATTCAAACATTTACCTTAATTTGTGAGTTGTAGACTTCAATCTGAGCTCTAATTTTTACGGACATGCTTTGCCATCCGTTTAATATATAAATAAATAAACAATAGAAAACAAATACTTTAAGAAAATGGGTTCTTAAATTTAATCTATATTTAAATTCAATTTATTTAGTTTGGACTTATTATCTACCAAATAACCAAAATTTTACTCTACGTTATTTGTAGTTTAGTTTTGATATGTCAATTCATAATGAGATATTGGTCTTACAATTTCAACGAAGATAGTTTAAATTTTTTCAAAAAATAATTATAAATTAATCATTAGTATTGTTTAATTATAATAATTTTTTTTTTATAAAACATAATACATCTTTATTACTTATAAAGAGAATATTTAGTTTCGGTGTGATTTTTTTTAATTTTGTTCTTCATTATCAAACAAATAACTGATTTTCTTTTAAAATAATTTTTTAAAAAAATAAAAATAAAAATTAATTATTAATTTTATCAGACAAATAAATTAAAATAATAATCTCTTTGTCACTCCAAATCTTTCAAACCTTTAAATCACCTCACCTCTTTGAATTTTTTTTAATAATCATATAAAATTTATATGGTTATTTTTATTAAGAAAAATAAACTCTACACGGTAGTTTTTTTTTTCTTCTTAATCTACACGATAGTTAACAATAATTAACTTCCCAATGTTTTTGAAAAATGTTTATTTATTAATTCAATGTTGCGAAATTAAGTTCACGAATTTATACCATATACTAAGAACCGGACTATACCCAGAATATTCTGGTGGGCTGCATCCAATCCATTCCATTGGTGGCGAATAAGTGCATTTCACAGTCATCATACAAAAGCTGCCCACACCTAATTCTTTCTCCTTTCGAATATTCGCACATTTTCATTTTAATTCTTAATTGAGAGTAATGATTATGCATGGATGTGTAAAATATTTTTGGACAATTATACAATACGAATTAATTAAATTGTTATATAACTGTTTTTTTTAAAAACATTCCATACTTGAGCACCCCACGCCCTCCGATCTTGTAGCCAACCAAAATTTCACCGAATCCAACAGCTGAGATCTAATTTCATTTGCCATAAGGACTTATATCTAAAAGTAAAAACAAAAAATTAAATGGTAACTTCTTTTGTTTTTTATTTTTTTACTAACGCTTCTTAATTTTGACCTCTACTTTTATGAGGATGCCATGTAATATTCCTTTCCGAATCAAAGATTCCTTTTTTCTTTTAAAAAAAAAATTGCCCCTGTTTTCGGTGTTGGCTTTTTCTTCTTTCACTATAAATACCGTTCAATATCTGAAATAAATCCAAGCCAAGAACCGATTTTGAGAGCATTTCCAAACACCCAAATAGAAACTAATTCTATTCAACTTGTTTTTTCTTTCTGGGCTATTCAGATCTTTTGCATTCCCTTTCTCACCTTACAAACAAAAAATGTCTAATACTGTGATTGTTTTCGACTTTGACAAAACTATCATTGATTGTGATAGTGATAATTGGGTTGTTGATGAATTGGGTTTCACTGATTTGTTCAATCAGCTTCTTCCTACCATGCCTTGGAATTCCCTCATGGTATGCTTTCAATTCTCTCATCTGCTCTGTTTTTCACAAGTCATGTTTTTTTTTAATTGATTTTTCAACAAATTTATAAAAAAATAATTGTTTTTCAAATTTTTAATATGCATTGTTTCAATGGTACAAATAAATAACTTGTCTTTTTATTTTGTATTATGGTATTGGAATTACAGGACAGGATGATGATGGAGCTTCATTTAGGAGGTGTAACAATTGAAGACATTGAAAAAGTTCTTCATAGGATTCCAATTCATAACAGAATAATACCTGCAATTAAATCAGCACATGCTTTAGGGTGTGATTTGAGGATTGTCAGTGATGCCAATGTGTTTTTCATTGAAACTATTTTGAAGCATTTGGGAATAAGTGAATGTTTTTCAGAGATTAACACTAATCCAGGTTATGTTAATGAAGAAGGACGGTTAACAATTTTGCCTTATCATGATTTCAACAAGGCTTCACATGGTTGCACTATCTGTCCTCCTAATATGTGCAAGGTATACATTTAAAAAAATTATATATGTGAATTTTGCATTTGAGAAAAAAACTCGAGTCAACTCTTAGGGAGCATTTATTACATATTAAAAAAAAAAAAGGTGATTTTCAGGTTTCATAATTTAAAGATTATGTTTTAAAAATTAAAAAAAAAATAAAAAGTTGTTTTGTTTTTATTTGTCATAGTAAATTTTTGTTTACAAAAGATATCAATTGTAAAAAATAATTTTTTGTGAAATTATTAAAAACACTTTCTCAAAAAATCTGTTTTTATATTATTTTTTAAAACCATGATAAATATATAAATTTTGAAAAGTGATTACTTTATTTTAAAAAAAATAATTATTTTATAAAAAAATTGTAACAAATGCAATCTCAAATCTGTCATTTGTAAATTCGATTCAAAAAAAATATATTAATATGTATTAGACCATTTACAACCAAGTTTCTTGATATTACTTTCAAGTTGATCTTAATTGACTTTATCTTCTGGAGAAGTATTATATTATATTTTTAATAATTAAGAAGATGGGTCCTTAGGTGACTTTATCTCTTTACAAGTAATAACTTGATCCTATAAGGCTGGAATTTTGTCGTTTAGTGATTTTTTAGCCTTAAACAATTATGCATAGGTAACCATCCATTTTTAGTGTTTTTGTATCTTTTCTTAGGCCACTAAATTGAGTGCATACTTAAAAGTATAATTTTCAGATAGAGCCACCAATTTTAATGAAAATAGAAAAGAATTTAATATCCGTCTCTCTTTTTAAATTTTTGAATTTTATATCTGATACAATTATAATAATAACTTTGTTTACATTATTACAGGGTTTAATCATAGATAGAATCCAAAACTCAATTTCTGAGGATAATAACAAGAGGTTTATCTACCTTGGTGATGGTACTGGTGATTATTGTCCTAGCTTGAGACTTAAAGAGAGAGACTTCATGATGCCAAGGAAGAACTTTCCGGTGTGGGACTTGATATGCAAAGACCCTTCACTTATTAAGGCTGAAATTCATGGTTGGTGTGATGGAGAAGAGCTTGAACAAATTTTGATACAATTGATCAACAAAATTATCATTGAGGAAAATGCTCAATTCATTTCATCTGATTGCAAGCTACAAACTCTTTCAATCCCTGTCCATGAATCCTTGCCTAAAGCTCTCTCAGTTAGGCCATGAATTTTTTAGTTTATAATAGTTGGAAATGTATCATAAAGTAATAGGTTTGTCTTTGTCCTTTAATTAACCTTAATCAACCTTTTCTATTATTGCTAATCCTGGAATTGGTCCAAGATGGATCTTTAATTTGTCTAATACAAATATCAATTTGCACTTGGTGGTGCTAATGAATTATTCTAGCAGCTTATCTGTATTTCAACAAATTTAAATACATGTAGCAGTTTATTATTGTGTCAATTTGCCCTTGTCCTCTTTAATACCACAACCCATGTTTGTGGTGCTTTAAACCCCATCAAAGGATGCATCGATGTTTAATGTGCTTGATTTAGGATTTGTTTGGATATTTATAAGATAATGGAAATGAACACAATTTTAATTTCATTTTCTGAAAAGTGGACGAAATATAATGAATTATATATATTTTTATTTCGTTTGTATCTTTATTATAAAATGTGGGCCTCTTAAAAAATGTGTTGGGAATTTAAAGAATAAACAAGTCGATTGGTTCATGGTCAAGTTCAAATACCTATTTGTGTTTGTCTAATACATTCGTAATCAACTCCGACGAAAATGAGTAATTTGAGGACAGTGGTTGTTTGATTCCATACAAAATGTAGTAGTAAATGATAGTTTTTTCTCAGAATCGGTCCAAGGGCTAAATCATTAAAGTTAGGATTTCAGATCTCAATTTTCTTTTACTAAAGAAAAAAAACATTCAAACTAAATAGTTTATGATATTATTATATTACAAATTGATTTATGTCTAGTTATATGTTAACTTAGTTGGTAGAGTATAAGAATTTGAGACTTTTATCCCTAGTTCTAATCTAGGCATGCAACTATTTTTATGGTTTTTACAATTTAAAGTCAATGCATTTTTAAATGTCGTTTTAAACTTATGAAGATCCTATTTCTTCTCTTATTTTTATGTTCTCAAAAAACATACAATTAACGTGATTAGATGAGTTAATTTAAAAGTATTTTTTTGTTGTTGCAAAATATACCTACAGATTGACTAATTTAAAAACTATTGAGGGTGAGAAAAAACATCATCGCAATAAATTTATAAAATATGATTTTACCACCCCTCTTCCAATAGTCGAATTTTTTAGATATATTTCTGAGACTTGTGTTCTTCTATTTGTTTTGAGAAATTCAAATTTCTTTTTCACATATTTTTCCCTCGATACAACTTTTTTTAAGTGATGCAAGCTGTTTTCTATTCAAATATAAGCCACTTTCTAATTATACTGATGTTGGTACTTGGTTGGATTGCTTCACCACACTAGATACACAGAACAATATCTGGTGTACCAATAGCAAAGCCTTATCCTACGATGCATTAAGCAATATCCTACGTGAAGAAGTAGTAGCAAATTTATAGGCAAATGCTAATTTATGCTTTAAAGTCACATTTTTAAGATATGAATTCAATTTTTAAAAAAATTATTTTTAAATTTTTTAACAAATATCTTAAAGGCATGTGTTAGCAAAATCCAAATTTATAATACTTTTTCCTAACCGTCCAAATTTTTAGATCCACCTCCAATCCTTGTGTTCTTTTATTTATTTATTTATTTTTATGACATCCTTGTGTTCTTTTAATATGTTTTCTAAACTTGGATAAACTTTATGTAAGTATTGTGCCTACGTGACACATCTAAAAAACTTTCAATCATCTCTTCTATTTAATAATAATGATAATACTTTTAAGTCTTAACTCAAATGACAAATGTCGATATTGTTAAATTGAACGTGTTGTTGTTCGAACTAGAACCTTACAATTGTATGAGTTAATTATAGTAGAATATTAAAATTTATCATATAATTTAAGATAAAAAATAATAATAATAATAATAATAATAATAATAATAATAATAATAATAATAATAATAATGTAGTTATGATGCTTTTGAGTTCTATTTCACATAAAGAATAATTTTTCTCAGCAAAAAATAAGACAATATCATACTCCAAAAATAAAAGTACTTTTATATTTATTACTTTGCATAATATATAGTATCTCACCACATAAGAAAATAAAAGTAAATTTTTAGTTGGTCCAATATATATATATATATCATAAATATTAATCAATAATTATATTAGTGTGAATTCGAGTCATTTCATGTTAGGATTCAGTGTGAGGAGATTATGTCGATGCACCCTTTAAATTAATTGATCATATTTATGTATTTCTTAAATCGCAAATTTCAATAAATTTGAACCGTAAGATCACCAACATAATTGTTTTGGATGTGTCACTTTAGTAGCACAAATTTGACATTATGATCTAAAGGTACATACTTCAATTCTCCTACGAGATACTTGTAAAATGTCTGATGGTGCTACCATTATAAATGATAATTTCATCTTCCCCACTTAAAAAAAAAATATTTGTTACTAGTTATTTACATATTATATTTCTATTTTGGTTTTTATTGGGTCACTATGGGCCGTATAAATAGAACTGTATGCTAGTTAAATTGTTCATACTATATACGGATATACATTGCCAAAATAGGGGGAAAAATTTAAGAAAAATAAACTATTATTATATTCGTACATGGTGAACAAAAGTTTTGAATAAAATAGACGAAGATCAGTATATGTTAAAAAATAATTAATATAGATACATGCATGGTATACAAAAGTTTTGAATAAATTTTGTCAAAAAAATGTTTTGAATAAAATAGTGTATTTAATTTAATTTTCTCATACATATTGACGTATAAAATGTTCATCCTCGTGTCTTTTTTTTTATAAAACATTCATCTTCATGCCTTTTGATAGATCACTATTTATTGTATCGGAGCTTCTATGGTATTAAATTAGCAGATTTTTTTGTTCAATTTTGAAATAAAGTAATAATTATATATATCAGATAAAAAATTTGAGTAAATTAAATTGAAAAAATGTTTTTACCTTTTCAAATTTTATCGTCATATATAATTATCTACTAAAAAGATTGGATTCTCAAATTATAATAAAATCT
>JBBPBQ010000002.1:52856857-52885475 GCA_037974755.1 Cicer yamashitae | reverse complement strand
AATAATATTGACATTTTTTCAATTGAAATGTAACTTAAAAAACTATTTTATAAAAAGTTACTATTAAATAGCTCATGCCTTCTTTTGTATCTCTAATTCTGACTTCCATATATGCTAATTCTATCGATAAATTCAAAATGCTTAATAATTAGTTTTTTATTTTCTGTTTGTTATCATTTTAAAAATTGTCACATCATCAAAATATCTAGTAATTAATTTCTTTTTTTTACGATTAGTAATAATTAGTTGCTTGATATATATATATATATATATAAATACTTAGTTGCATATTTTTGTATATAGGTTTTGTCCTTCTTCAATTACAATTCAACACGTGGGTTATATAGTAAACATTTTTAAATTTATATTTAAGTATAATAAGTTTTACCATCAAATATTTAAGTTTATTATAAATTTATACAACTCACACTATTATTTCTTTGCATATATTTGGATGTTTACGTCATTAGTGTTGTTGTTGTCGCTATTGCTATCACCTCTTGTAGAAATAGAGCAAACCAAATATGAAGTCAGAGTCAACTTAATAATTTTAGAGGCCTAAAATGATTTTCAAAAATAAGTTTTAAATTGTAAAAATATATAAAAATAATGATATAGTCCAAATTTGAACCATAAAATTTTTTTCTTCAAATTCTTATATTTTATCAACCAAGTTAACAAATAATTATAAATAAATTTGTAACATAATTAATAATATCTTTTTTTCTTTTTTATGAAATAATTTTTTTTGAGGTGTAAAACGTTAGTGACTTGGCCTTTAGGCCGGCCTACATGAAGTCGTCCTTTGATGTATTGAAACATGAAAGCTTTGTATTAGAAATGATAATAAAATATTATAAATATTTTAATTATTTTGCCGTTAAATTTTTTTTTAATTATTTAGACACAGTAGTATATAAGATGCTAGAATAATTTATCAGCACCGTCAAGGGCTAATTGATATTTGTATTCGATAGAATAAAGTTCCATCTTACACTGATTCCAGCATTTGGCGATATAAGAAAAGTTTGATTGAAGTTAATCAAAGGACAAAGAAAAACCTATATTACTAATGAAACATTTGCAATGAGAGTTACTAGTAAGCTAAGAATTAAGGTTGAACTGGAAGAACTTTAGGCAATGATTCGAGCACAGAAATTGATAGATTTTGTAGCTTGCAATCAGATGAAATGAATTGAGCATTTTCTTCTATGATTATTTTGTTGATCAATTGTATCAAAACTTGTTCAAGCTCTTCTCCATCACACCAACCATGAATTTCAGCCTTAATAAGTGAAGGCTCTTTGCATATCAAGTCCCACACCGGAAAGTTCTTCCTTGGCATCATGAAATCTCTCTCTTTAAGTCTTAAGCTAGGACAATAATCACCAGCACCATCACCAAGGTAGATAAACCTCTTGTTTTCTAATTCAGAAATTGAACTTTGAATTCTATCAATGATAATACCCTGTAATAAAAAAATAAAAAAAATTTAATTGGTGATAAAAATTCATAATGAAGAGAAGAGATATGTATTGAACATTTTATTTTATAATAATTAAAAATAATGTTATTGGTTGAAAAAAAATGTATACCTTGCACATGTTTGGAGGGCAGAGAGTGCAACCATGTGAAGTATTGTTGAAATCATGATAAGGCAAAATTCTTAATCTTCCTTCTTCATTAACATAACCTGGATTAGTGTTAATCTCTGAGAAATATTCACTTATTTCCAAATGCTTCAAAATAGTTTCAATGAAAAACATATTGGCATCGCTAACAATCCTCAAATCACAGCCTAAAGCATGTGCTGATTTAATTGCAGGTATTATTCTGTTGTGAATTGGAATCCTATGAAGAACTTTTTCAATGTCTTCAATTGTTACACCTTCTGAATGAAGCTCCATCATCATCTTGTCCTGTAATTCCAATACCATAACATAAAAGACACGTGTTATTTATTTATTTATTTAGATAATGCAGATTGTGAATTATTTAATTAATTAAAAACATGAATCATAAAGAAAAAAACAGCAGAGAATAAAAGCATACCATGAGAGAGTTCCAAGGCATTGTGGGAAGGAGCTTATTGAACAAATCGGTGAAACCCAATTCATCAATAACCCAATTATCACTATCACAATCAATGATGGTTTTGTCAAAGTCGAAAACAATCACAATATTAGACATTTTTTCTATGAGAGGTGAGAAAGGGAATAGAAAAGATTTCAAAGACCCAGAAACAAAAATAAGTTCACAAGAATTAGTATCTATTTGGGTGTCTCTCAGTGCTCTCAAAATTTGTTCTTGGCTTGAATTTGATACACAGAGAGGAAACGGTATTTAAAGGGGTCATGAAAATATTTTTTTTTTTTTTAAAAAAAAAGGAATCTTTGATGCCAAAGGAATATTACATTGGTGTTGGAAAAGTTAGTCAAGTTTTAACAGAAAGTTTTAATCCTTGTGGCATTTCAAATTATATCTCAGCCGTTGGATACGCTTAAATTTTGAATGGGGAGAAGATCGGAGGGTGTGGCTTGATTTAACAGTGAGAATAAAACGAGGAAGCAATTGGTGGCCACATATATTATTGTTGTGACTGTGTAATGCACTAATTTGCCATCTTTCTGGAATGAATTTAATGCCACGAGAATATTCTGAGTATAGTTCTATTCCGTGTATGCTACCATAATGGTGCGTTTAATTTCTTAACATTGAACTAAGTAATAATCAATGAGTATAATTTGTATGTACGTGTAAAAAGTTTGTATAAATCATAATTAATGTGAAAGTAATTTTATTATTCATTGATAGTGTAATTTTTTTTATATATAAATTAAATTCATAATTAATTTATTAATCGATTATGGTATTATCATTCCTTTTTAAAAAAATTGGTGTTATCATTATTAATACAATTAATTGACGTTTGTTTAATTCTATTAACTTATACAGTAAAAAAAAATAATAACGCATACGATACTCCCGTTATATTAGTCAGGATTAGTTTAATGAGTTGGGTTACGATACAAAGAGTATTAAAAAGGAGATTAGTGTTTAATCCTTCTATTAACATTTTTTTTTCTGTTTACAATTAAATTAACTACTAATATTTGTGTATAAAAAAATATTTTAAAATTAAAACATTCAAATTAAATATGCAAATTTATCCAATAATAATATTTTTGACAAAATTTATACATTAATCTGAATAATTTTTTATTAATTTTTATTAAGTTTAAATATGCAATTAGTCCTTGTAAAATGTAACAACTTTGATATTAGTCTCTACAAAAATAAAAAGTTTAAATTTTTACAAAATTCAAACATTTTCGTTTTAGTTTTTAATATATAATATTGTTGTTAGTTTTTTTACAGTTGGATAATTAAAAACTTTAAACTTAAATATACTATTAGTCTCTGTAAAATACAAAAAAATTGGTTTTAGTCTCTGCAAAATCTAAAAAATTTAATAAAAAATTATTTTAGTTATTCAAAATGTAAGAAATTTGATTTTAGTCATTGTATTATAAAAAAAGTTGAAAAATTTGATTTGTGTGTTATACATTTTATATATGGAGCAAACAAACATTTTTGTTTAACTATTTGGTAAAAAAATATTGTTTAATTAAGTTTGCTAAATTTTTGTAGCTGTCATCAAATTGATTAGTTTTTGTTTATCACGATGATTTTTACTATGAAATATTTTCTTAAAATATTTATATGGTTTAATTCCAATAATTTGGTCTAGTACTAAAATGACATGTATTAGATCTTATAGGTTGGAGAGTATTTAATGTATTTTAAGGTCTTCATTGAGTAATTCATTTGTGTATGAGGTGTCAAGTGAGTGATAAGAGTTTGAGTTCTTAACCTCAAGGAACATAGTTCACATTCTACCTAACAGAGTTATAAAACGGTCATTAATACCACCGTTAATTATTAATAATAATTTCTTCTTCCTCGTTTGTTTTTTTAAAATCGTAATCCATTTATAATTCTAATAACATAATAAAAACTTAATTATTTTTTCATATATGTCTAACTCAAGTGTCATAATACAACACTAATTTACAATATTGCCTTGTTCCCTAATTATAAGTACTCGTTGAAAATTTTATTTGTCTCTAAATATAAGATATATTAATCTTTTACATTCATTCATTTATATACTATTGGAAAAACTAAAAAATATATAATCAATTTAGAATGAGTTGTATGTATCTCTTGCACGACATTATTATTAGTTTCACCCAATACCTTAGACATGAATTCGATCCTTAACTTAATTAAATTTAATGAAGTACAAGTGCAAACTTTAACAAAGACATAATAATATAAAGACCAAATTATGATGATCCTAAAATAAGTCACCAAATTATAATACATAAATATTTTTTTAAAAAAGTAATCAACATAGCAAAATTAATCATTTAAAATTTTAATTTAGTTGCATAATACATTTTAAAAATGTTGTTTTGACTTAAAATTGTCGATCACCAAATAATAATACATAAATATTTTATTGTAAAAATAATAATTTAATTGGATAATAAAATCATGACATGAAATAAATTTTAAGTATAATTGATTTCAATTCATTTTAAACATTCACGAATTCTTAAAAAACCATAAACGAACGAATTGATAGAAAAGTGGATTTTTAATTGATAGAGATAGCACGAAGTCTTTATTTTTAATTTTTTATTTATAACAGAGATAGTATGAAGTTCTAAACTAACAAATAATTGATTGTTTCTTCTCTCAATTTTTTTTTTTCTTTCAAACTTCAATTTGAAATTAAATAGTGTGTGTCAATCTCGATTATATTATAAACTTTTCAGTATTTTTATATTTAACTCTTATAATAATTCTAATACAATTGCACAAAAATACATGTTTTGTAGTTATGATTAATGATCGGTTGTTCTCATATAAATAATCTATTTACAGACTCATTCAATTGATTTATATGACTAATTTTTATGGGTAAATTTATATTTTATGTTAGTTAATGATTAAATTAAATTTAATCATCTGATAAAAATAATGTTTATATTCATATTTTTACAATTTATTAATTTATTAATATAATATAATGAGTCAACAAGGAGCCCCCAATTAACTGCTCCTTGACATATGTCACCATACTAATCGTAAAAAAGCTAAAGTGAAATTTTGGTAATTTATTTTAGTAAATCCACAAATTTATTCTGTCCATTTTATTCTCTCAATTTTGGTACTTCATTTTAAAAATTATTAACATTTAGCCTCTCATCTTAATTTGAATTTTAAGATCGATGACATGATAATAATTTAAGTGATACGTAAAAAAAAACTTGCATAATGATATAGAAAATTATAGTAATGTAGAATTTTAATTTAATTTAAATTACTGAATCCCACTTTAATAATTTCTCTAAATAAAAAATATTTTTTTAAAGTAGTTCTTGTGTCTATAAAAAATTTTGATTTTTGTTTTTCAAATTTTTGTTTAAATTACTTTTATCTACTTTAAACTTGCCATAGAATTTTCTGATAAAGTTTAGAGCAACGAAAAGTAATTAAAAAAAATATGACACAAGTTTAAAATAAATAAAAGTAATTTAAACAAAAAATTAAATATTTTTTAAAAAATTTTAATGTAAAAAAGTACTTTCTAAAAACATTAAAAAAAACTATTTATTTCTACATTTTCATAAACTATTAAAGCAAAGAAAATAAATTTATTAATTTTTAGAAATTAGTACAGTAATATTCATTAAAAAAAATAAAAAAATTTATATCACGATGTAAACTTTCTTACACAGCATTTATATTATTACCATATCACAAATATTAAAGCTGAAATTAAAATGGACCAAATGTCAATATTTCTAAAAATAGCGACACCAAAGTTCCAGGAAAATAAAAAGAAGAACAACCTTACAGATTTAATAAATGGAGGAGTGATAAAGCTGCATTTTAGCCTTGTATAAAAAGAAGAAAGATATGATTCAAAGCATCTATTTCAGAACTTTTTTAGAGTAATAAGCTGCAAAAATATTTCTTTTTGAAGGAAAGCTGCTAAAATAATTAATCAGCAGACTCAGCACTAACCAAGGGCAAATTGGTATTTGTATTCAGTAGACATTCAAAATTACTATGATGGACCCATTCCAGCATTTTGCATTATAAGAAAAGTTTGATTAAAGTTAATCAAAGGACAAAAGATAAAGCTATAACTTTATTATACATTAGTGATGATAGTAACTAGTAAGCTAAGATGAAATGAATTGAATTGAGCATGTTCTTCAATGATAACTTTGTTGATCAACTTCATCAAAATGTGTTCAAGCTCTTCTCCATCACACCAACCATGAATTTCAGCCTTAATAAGTGAAGGGTCTTTGCATATCAAGTCCCACACCGGAAAGTTCTTTCTTGGCATCACGAAGTCTCTCTCTTTAAGCCTCAAGCTAGGACAGTAATCACCAGTACCATCACCAAGGTAAATTAACTTCTTGTAATCATCTTCAGAAATTGGATTATGAATTCTATCAATGACTAAACCCTGCAATATGTAAAATCAAATAATTTTAAAGCTTAATGGTTTATGATTGATTGAAAACATAAAATATATCTACACTTTAATTAAATTATAATTATATTTAATTATACAATATCAAAAAAAGAAAAAGTTAAATTGTATCTGTGATCTCTTTATTTAATTTCAGTTAACGTTTTACTCTTTTATTATTATTATTTTTTTCGATTTGACCCTTTATTCGATTTGATCATTTATTTTAATTTTAAGTGACAATTTAATCTTTTATGTTTTAAAATGTCAACAATATTATCCTTTTTTTGTGTGCAAAAATTCATTAAAAATTTCA
Organism: Cicer yamashitae; assembly: GCA_037974755.1. Classification (NCBI taxonomy): domain Eukaryota; kingdom Viridiplantae; phylum Streptophyta; class Magnoliopsida; order Fabales; family Fabaceae; genus Cicer; species Cicer yamashitae. The sequence goes on along the minus strand of JBBPBQ010000002.1, from coordinate 52,878,600 downwards.
AACAAAACCCATAAAATTAATTATCATCCTTAATATAATGCAAATTTGATCAAATTCATAACTTAAATCTTTAAATAAACTCATATTTTTATCTCTAACAACATCAAATAAAGAATAAAGGATTAAATCGAGAAAAAAAAGATAAATAACTAAAACGTTAACTGAAATTAAGTTAAGGGACCACGTATGTAATTTAGCCTAAAAAAGAAAATAGTGACCACTTAAGTACTTTCTTCCATCTATAATAATTAACTCATTTAGAAAATAAAATTTGTCTCAAAATAATCTATCCTTTTAATTTTTATTAATTTTTATTTAGAAAATAAAATTTATCTTAAAATAATCTATCTTTTTAATTTTTAATATTGTTTAATATATTTTTTTGATATTGATAATACACCGATAATTAATAAGATTAATTTAGTCAAATAATATTATCTCTACTCTTTTATAAACTTTAATTATATGTAAAAAAAATCAAATAGTTAATTTATTTTGGAACGGTGGAATTAAAAAACCAAGAGATGACATCATTCTAGTCTTATAGGATCAAGATTGAGTCACGTAAGTACCTATCATAGTTATTAATGATATAACACTACTTCTCTAGAAGATAGAGCAGTTGAAAACGCACACACTTAATTTATTTTATTTATGTATTTAAACCATTGTGTCCAAATGTTGTGTTTATATAAGATTTGCTCTAATTATTTTAATAAATAACTGTCAACCTTTCAACTGAGTGAAATCAGATTTAGTGTCAAAGTTTTAATTGACATTTGATGCCAATTGATATAGCTGAAATATAAAGTAAACGAATAAATATTAAAAAAGTATATATATATATATATATACCTTGCACATATTTGGAGGGCAGAGAGTGCAAGCATGTGGAGCCTTGTTGAAGTCATGATATGGCAAAATTCTTAATCTTCCTTCTTCATTAACATAATCTGGATTAGTGTTAATCTCTGAGAAATATTAACTTATTTCCAAATGCTTCAAAATAGTTTCAATGAAAAACATATTGGCATCGCTAACAATCCTCAAATCACAGCCTAAAGCATGAATTGATTTAATTGCAGGTATTATTCTGTTGTGAATTGGAATCCTATGAAGAACCTTTTCAATGTCTTTAATTGTTACACCCTCTGAATGAAGCTCCATCATCATCTTGTCCTGTAATTCCAAAATAAAAACACAAACTTCAGTTATTATTTCATTGATACAATGCAGATTATAAAGTTGAAAAATAAAAAGAAAATAAAAACAAAGACATGACTTGTGAAAAACAGAGTATGTATAAAACAGATGACATGAAGGGATTAAAAAAAAACATACCATGAGGGAGTTCCAAGGCATTGTGGGAAGAAGCTGATTGAACAAATCAGTGAAACCCAATTCATCAATAACCCAATTATCACTATCACAATCAATGATGGTTTTGTCAAAGTCGAAAACAATTACAATATAAGACATTTTTTTTTAGAGGTGAGAGATGGAGTAAAAAAGATTTCAATGACCCAGAAAAAAAATGGTTCACAAGAATTAGTATCTACTTGGGTGTCTCACAACAATGCTCTCAAAAATGGTTCTTGGCTTGGATTTGATACACAGAGAAGGAACGTATTTATATAGGAAAATATAAAACGAGAATGGGGCAAAAAAATTTGTTTTGGGTTAAGAGGAATCTTTGATTTGATCCGAAAGGAATACTATTAGTACATTGTATGTTTTTGCCAAGAAGCTTTTGGAGAAATAATAGAATTGATTCTCTCTTTATATTTAAATAACTTGACTTCTTTGGTCATCCTTTCATCCGGATGCGCGGCCAACTGTAAGAGTAAGTTCTCTGTAATACTTTGTGGCAGAAATTATTCTCGAACTGTTGATCATTCATCTCCCTTCCTCTGATCACAATGAATTTTGATTTCAGTTGCCTAATGTTTAAATTCCTCTCTATTGGAAATACTTCAAATTTTTTAGTGCATGGCTTGAACATTTTGACTTTGATAATTAGGTCATCACTGGATTAACTCTAATGAGACAAATCTAACATCTACTTTGCGCTTTTGGAATGATCATGCATTTGATAGTATGTAAAAAAAACGTGTGCTTAAAAGATTAAGAGGTATTACCAAGTCCTTGCAAGTAGTACAAATCTTAGTTAGGACTGAGGAAAACTATTGGTTCCAACAATCTACATGCAAATGGATGCAAAAGATATCTTAATAATAGATTCTTCCACTTATCAATTATAAAGAGGCTGAGATTTAATAGAATATTTACACTCCAAATAGATGATAACTCATTGGTTTTTGAAGATAATGATGTTAGGAATCTTGTGATCCAAATCTATCACAACCTCTATTGTTCAGCTGGAGGCGCTCTCCTCCCTTTTGATACCACATCTACATTTCCGTTTATTGAAGATAGTGATATGGAAAGACTAGGCCGAGACATATCTTTGGAGGAAACTAAAGAAGCCATTTTCAACATGGGAAATTATAAGTCGCCTTACCTTTATCCTATATTTTTCAAGAGTCAATGGAGTGTGTTTGGCCAATCCATTCTTAAACTAGTTCACAATTGCTTCTAGGATCCTACTAAAATCATAAAGATCAACCAGACCCTAATTACTCTCATTCCTAAGGTAGAAGAACTTATACGGATAAATCAACTTAGACTTATAGCACTTTGTAATGTGAACTATAAAATTATTTCTAAAATCATTGTTTAGAGACTCATAAGTATCATGTCTCATGTGGTATCCCATAATCAAAGTAGTTTTATCCCAAAACGATATACTTTTGATAAAATTCTGGTGCTTCAAGAAACCATTCATATCCTCTCTCATCTACATGGTATTGAAGGCTTAATGATTCTCAAGCTTGATCTAAAAAAAGCCTATGATAGACTTGAATGACAATTTATCATGTAATCCCTTGACATGTTAATATTGCCTTTGATACTAAAGAATATTATTCGACATTGTTTTGCCCCTAAATCTATGACTATCAATTGGAATGGTGCTCAAATTAATCTATTTGGCAGTTCCAGAGGGCTTAGACCTTATCTCCCATTATCTCTTTGTGCTGGCTCTAACGAGATTGAGCCACAAATTTAAAGATTTAGTTACAAACGGCCAATGGCAAGCTATTCATATTGGTAATGTTGGGGGACCTTACCTTTCACACATATTCTTTGTTGATGATATTGTTTTGGTTGGTGAGGCTACTATAGAACAAATTCATTTCATTAAATCAATTTTGGAAGACTCCTGTTGTAGTTCTGGCCAAAAGATCAAGATGCAACAATCCAATGTATTCTTCTCTAAAAATATGTCAACTACAAAAGCAATTTCTTTAAGTCGGAGTCTTGAGATGACCTAACTACCAACCTTGAAGCATATATACCTTAGGCTTCCTCTTATCCATCAACGAGTCTCAAAAAATTCATTCTCCTTTATGTTGAATAGACTAAGATCTAAACTCACAAATTGGAAAACTAACTATTTATAGGAACTCTTGCTCAATCATCTCTATCTAGAATTCTTGCTTATGTGATGCAATTAGGGGTGGAAATGGGTTGGGTCAGACCAGAATTTGGTTAAATAGGCTTGACTTGTTTTGAAAAATTGAAGCCTGAGCCTGATATAGTTACCTATCATAAGCCATTTTTTGAGGTATGACTTGATCTTCTTAAAAGTCTATCATGATCTAAAAGCCTATTTAAAAGCCTGTTTTTTCATATCAAACCCTTTAAATACGATTATACTTAAATAAGCTAAAGGTTAAGAGGCCTATCAATCTACAACTATACTAAATATAAGCCATCAATTAATTTGTTAGGTGTAATTGGGCAATTGAAATTAAGAAGAAAAAACAAAAACAAATAAGCCTTAAACCTTAAGTTAAGAAGCATATTCAATAACATTATAACAAAATCTTAGATTTTAAATAAGTAAACAACATGTCAATTGAATCATAATACACTTAAAGTGTTACATAAGTCAATTGGAATAGAAAAATAAATTAAAAAAACTCTATTACATAAAAAGGCTAACTTGTCAGACTCAATACATTTTTTGAAAAGTTTAAGTTTGACCTATTTAGATAAATATGCTTTTTAAAAAACGTAAGCTTGACCTTTGTATTAAACAAGTCAGGTCAATCTAGGCCTTAAATATATTAGACCATAGGCTCATATCGGACGACCTGACCAATTTCCATCCCTAAATGTAAATTATGTCAATTCCTAGTTCTATTTGTGACGAAGCTAATAGATTATGTCGCAACTTCATCTGGGGTAGTACAACTGAACATAAAACATGTAATTTGATATATTTGGAAACAATTTGCAAGCCAAACTAGGAGGGTGGACTTGACTTCAAGAATTTCAAAGTTCTTAATCAAACATAAATAACCAAACTTGCCTGGAAATGGGTTGCAAATATAGATATATTTTGGGTTCAACTAGCCCAAACCAAGTATTTGAATGAAGATTTGTAAAGTGTGGCCCAATATCGAAAGTAATGTGTGATTGGTTATTCGTGGTCATTCTACAAAATTTTAGAAGGATCACCGGATATTATGCTATGGACAGCTTACTAACTCAATACCTCAAGCCATTCTACCTAGAGAATATGAGTTTTCTGTATCGAGCTACACCAATGGTACAAATTGGAATTGGAGTAAACTGCAAGAAATTATGCCTGAATCAATGTGAGAAAATTTGATCCTTGAAGCCTTCAACCGATACTTCTCCATATTTTCCAACATGACTGCCACCCACTAACGACCAATTTACTCTCAAGTTAGCCTATAATAACCTCACAAACCATGAGACCAATGCTAACTTGTAAATATTGTTCAAGGAGGTTTGGAATTGACAAGGCCTAACCAGAGTTAGGACAACACTTTGGAAGATGACACACGGAAAACCCCTGACAAATGTCGAGAAATGTCATAGAGGCATGGCCTCTGATGATCTATGTCCGCGTTGCCTCTCTGCACCTGAGATTTTTATGCATGTTATGAGTGATTGTGAAGATGTCCAACTACTTTGAAATAAAGTTATTAAACCTGGATTTTGGAGTAAATTCTTTAGCATTTGTATTTATGCTTGGCTTGAATGGAATCTTACTCACAACGAGATTAGAAACATCCTTTGAAAATGGAAAATGTTCTTTGGTGTGGCGGTTAATGAACTCTGGAAAGATAGAAATTCTTTGATTTTCTCCGAAAGTACAAAGATGAGGAGTGATTTGTGGCATTACATTTGTAACCAAGTTGACTTTATTCATAACTCTTTGATCAAGAGTAAGGTTCTAAAGCAGAATTTAACTAACCCTAATTAAAAAACATGGATTAAACCCTGTGTATGATTTATGAAGATGAACGTTAATGATGCTTACACCATATTGATAACTAAAACTGAGAATGATAACTTACAACATCATACGTCAGAAATGAATCAAACAAAAAAATGTGAGTAGACCGTTTGAACAACAAAAAAGGAGCATTTTGATCAAGTTAAGCTGAGAAATGAACACATCTATTTGCTTCTCTTGAAGAATAACTAAGGGATTAAATCTAGTTCTTATGAGGCGATATAGAGATAATATCTTTGAGGAGGATAAACAAGAGAGTAAACTAAGTATAACATTTCTTGATTAACAAGAGGAGGGCCAAGGAGTCAGTTTCAAAAATAACATTATGAATACCTTTATCATGAGCAAATAAAACACCACTGCAAAAAGCTCACATTTTAGAAAATAAAATACTATTGGATGTCACTTTGCAGTAGAAACCATAAATGAACTCGTCATTATGGTGGCGAAGGATTATTTTTGAAACTGACTCCATGACCCTCCTCTTGATAATAAAAAAATGTTATACTCAGTTTACTCCCTTGTTTATCCTCCTCAAAGATATTATCTCTATATCGCCTCAGAAGAACTAGATTTAATCCCTTAGTTATTCTTTAAGATAAGCAAATAGACGTGTTCATTTATCAGCTCAACTTGATCACAATGCTCCTTTTTTTTTTGTTCAAAACGATGTACTCTGTTTGATTCATTTCTTATGTATGATGTTGTAAGTTATCATTCTCAGCTTTCGTTTTAGTTAATATAATTCATTTTTAATAAATAAAATAAATAGTTTTTTTTACACAAATTTAGTTTTTTTTTCTTCGTGTTTTATTTATAATTTTGTTTTTTGAGTGCGACGTTGGTTTGTTCATCATTGTGGTGGGACAATTTTTGTTTTCCTATGTTAGTGCATTATTCACAAAGGCAAAGACTCATTTTGTTGATACCGTATTTTGAGTAAAGAGCTCATAGAGGTTATGACCAAATTCAACATTTTCTCAGTCTTACATATAACCTGTGAATATGTGGTTGGAATGGTCACGTCAAAGACCACATATAATCAATATGAGCGAACACCATCAAACATATTTTTTTCTTTCCGAAGATGGATGAAATTAAAGATCGTAGATCTTGCATTATTGTTGACCATTGACCATATGACGAAGTGGAGACAAGTCCCGAAATCAATCAATGAGGGACTGGAAAAATTTATTAAGAATATTAGGACACCGGCACATAGATAATAATAATAATAATAATAATAATAATAATAATAATAATAATAATAAAAATAAAAATTTAAAAATAGAAGTGATTAAATGTAGGCAAAATACCTCCCGTGAGTCCTTAACTTAATTTCAGGTAACAATTCAGTCATTTATCTTTTTTTTTTATCGAATTGATCATTTACTTAATTTAGTAACAATTTGATCATTTATGTCTTAAAATGTCAACAATGTTATTGTTTTTTACAAAAAAAACCAGAAAATTTGTCGTCATCATCTTCAAACAAAACCCAAAAAATTAATTATCATCTTCAACAAATTCCAAATTTTCATCAAATTAACAACTCAAATATTCAAATAAATTCATATTTTCATCTCCAACAACAACATCAAATTTATCAACTAAAAACTTAAAATTTTAGATTTAAGTTAGGGATTTGATTTGGAGAAGGATAGAAAGAAGAAGATATTGTCTTTGTGATTTGGAGATTAAAGTGTGAGTTCTTTATTTTATGAATTTGAGGTTATTGTTGTTGTTAGAGATGAAGATATGAGTTTATTTCAAGATTTAAGTTATGGATTTGATGAAAATATGAATTTCTTGAGATTGATAATGAATTTTATGAATTTTGTTTGAAGATAATAATTTTCAGAGTTTCTGTAAATAAAAAATAACATTGTTGATATTTTAAGAGATAAATGATCAAATTATTACTTAAAATTAAATAAAGGACCATTCGAAAAAAAGAAGATAAAAAATTGAATTATTACCTAAAATTATGTTAAGGGACTCCCAGAGATATTTTGTCATAAATGTAATTCTATATTTTATTATCAGACATCGAAGATACCTTAAATGTAAAATGTCAAATATTACACAAATAATAATAGTTGGAGCTATTAAAATTTTATGGGAGGAGAAATTAGTTTGTTTATTAAAATTAATGTTTTGGTTTAAATATATTTTTCATTACCATTTGAAATATTTATGTGTTTCATTAGCATGTTTTTATTTTTATAACTATTATGTTTGATATCAAAATGTACTATTATTATTTAATATTTGAATGAAATTTACTTTTTCTGTAAAAAAATTGATTCTGTTCGTTACAATTTTTTCTATAGAAATATTATTTTTGAAAGTGTTTATTTGTTGGTAATAGTTTTTTTTTAAAAAGAGAATTTAAAAATTGTTTAAAATTGAAAACTATTTTTAGTAGTTTTATTAGAAAATTATTTTTTATAACAACTTTTTTCTTTTTTTTGAAAACATCTTTACCGTGACAGACATCTCAAAACAACTTTTAATTTTTTTTTTAAATTTCTATAAAGGAATCTTAAATTATTGAGTACAAAAATAATTTTTTTTTAAATTCTTAACAAACACGCCTTGAATCTTTGTGGCATTTCAAATTCCATCCCAGCCATTGGATTTGCTTTTGGTTGGCCACTTATTGTAGTTGTGAGCTGTGTGACTCTGAAATGCACTCCTAATTCGGCACCGTGTATTTGAAGCATAGTACCATTTAATATATACTTAGTAGCATAAAACTGCAGAGTGTATACTATTTAACAATTTTGGATATGTTTTTGAATATATAATATTGAAGACGTGAAAATTGATATTAAATTTGAATTTGTATTTTATTGAAATTAATTTAAACAAAACAACATTACAATAAAATAGAAAATTTAAAACTGCACTGAAAGGGGTTTCGGAAGTAACATTGCAAAATGTCAAGGAGAAATGGGTTTCGGAAGTAACATTGCAAAATGAAAAATTAGATAAAGAAAAATGTCAAATTTGGGATAGGTAACATTGCAAAAAATTAGATGCAAGAAAAATTGTCAAATTTGGAATCGACTTAACAATGACATAATTTTTAATTAACCATATTTTTTTAATAACAATAACAGATATTATTTTCTTATACAATATTTTTTTGATATTAAAAAGATTAAAATTTTATTTATTAAAGTCCGAACAATCGGCAGAAATTGAGTGCAGCAGAATGAATTAGACTACTACAATATGTAAATCTGAGTTTAAAAAATAAAATAAAATAATTTTAAATTGAGGGAGTTTATGTAAAATACAAAATCCGAGTAAAAAAATTTCCCATCCAAGATTCAAATTTTAAAAATTAATTCTCGTAAACAATTTTCTTAAGTCCTAACTAAAAATTCATTAGAGGATAATTATCTTTAAAATATTAGTATAAAATTTAAGTTTAAAATTCTGAGGTCAAAATTCAAACATCAAAGATCTATTATTGATAATCTAGTCATTATATATATAAATTGAAGCACAATATTTGACCAACTTTCTTCTTGGCTCATAACTATTTGGATATGAATCTCCTTCAATTTATTTGATAAACTTTATTTTACATAAAGTCATTATTCATTGCTGCTGCATGCCAATCTTTGGGAAGGAATTCTTCCTGCAACTAGACCAATATTCAGCTACAAGCTTAGAGAATGAAGAGTTGGTGTCCATTAGTTTTGAAGGCTCATCATATTCCACCAATTTCCCTTTAATAATAACCAACCAAAAATCATAAGGCAACATATAGTAATAGAAAGCACAAGTAGAGAAGCATAAGGGATTAACATACCATAAGATAGGACCATGACCATGTCACTGTCTATTACAGTTGGAACTCTATGAGCCACAGTTATAACTGTGCATTCTGCAAATTCTTGTCTAATTACTCTTTGTAGAATGACATCTGTAGCAGAGTCAATGGATGCTGTAGCTTCATCTAGAACAAGAATTTTGTTTCTCTTAAGTAGAACTCTTCCAAGACAAAATAATTGGCGTTGTCCTAAGCTCCAATTTCCACCTTCATCACTTACTATAAAATTTATAAGAATTAGACTTATATAGCTAATTTATTGGTTTAAAAATCATATAAGGACAATGCATAGCTTCAACAACTATGTAATTACCTTAGGGTCTGTTTGCGAGTTGGATTTTGGAAAAGAAATTTTGAAGTGTTAAGTCTACATTTTAATATATATTTGATATTTTAGAATAATTAAAAGAACAACGTATATCTAAATATAAACTTAACTTTAAAAAATCCTCCAAAAACCAACTTGCAAACACACTCTTAATGTTGTAAAAGAGTAAAGCTGCAATAGATTGTTGCCAAAGACAAACCAGAAGAGTCTAAGAGACTTGGTAGCTTGTTGATTGTTTCCTTTAGCTGACATTTCTCTACAGCCTAAACATACAAATAAAATATTATGAAAAATGTTCTTTTAGAAAGGCTATTGTAAAATTCAATTACATTTAGCAGCTTCATATTTTTCTACCATGTAAAAGTAGTTCATTTACCTTCCATATTTCATCATCTGAGTAGAGGCCTAGAGGGTCTAGGTTTGTTCTAATGCTGCCCTTGAAAAGAGTTGGTTCTTGAGGGATTATGCTTAGCCTCATTCTCAAATCTTTCAACCCCATTGAGCAAATGTTCATCCCATCAATAAGAATATCACCTCTTGAAGGCTCAACTAAGCGAAACAAAGCACTGATCAGTGTGCTTTTTCCACTTCCTGTCCTTCCAACAACTCCAACCCTACTCCCTTCTTTAAATGTACAAGTGATTCCTTTAAGGACTAATGGTGCATTCAGACGATATCTAATCTGAAACCAATGCAAAAAATAGCCACCAAAGCAGAATCAGTTAATAATAAAATGAGAATAAGAAAATAGAGGAGAAAAAGAAGCCTTTTATAAGTATTAATCTATGTATTGAAGCCTTTTGGCTTTGTCCATATGAGAATCAGTTGGTCATATTCAGTTTCTCCATATTTCAAGTTGATATCAGAACATATTCTAGATTCGTGATTGGCCTGTCTACATCACCTTACAAGTTAGTTTTGTAGATACGAGTTAGACTCTTAAACCAAATTCTAAGTTATGGATTCAATGTTACCTCCAAGCCTTGAAGATCAATCTTCCCCTTGGAAGGCCATGAAGATGGAGGTCGGTTGTTTTCCACAATGGCTGGAGGCTCAGCTGGTATGTGAATGAATTGTTTAATTCTTTCAACAGAGATAACATAGTTTGATAAGTTGGAAAACCATCTAGTCAAAAATATTTGAGCTCCTGTCAATGTAAAAGCATAAGAAAGGGACAGCCCCACAAGCCCTGCACATAACAAGAGAGTTGACAAGAGTTATGTTAATCGAAGGGTATTTTAGGATAGACATCATTATATAGAGTGACAGTAAGTTATATTTGCTTATAATTGAAAAGTAGAAATTTTTTGCTTATATTCAAAATCGGAAAAAGTATAATACTATATTATATTATATTATATTATATTATATTATATTATATTATATTATTACCAGGGGATACATATCCCTGAGGAAGTAGAACAAGTAATAAAGCTGCAGTGATAACAGTCAAATTTTGAAGTGCTTCAATTCTTAAAAGTAACCATTCCATAGCCACATTAGAATGAAAGAACAATGAAGCATCTGTGTCCACAAGTTTTAAGTAGTTTTTGAAAAATCTGTCTACCATGTTGAATGCTCTTACAGTAACCACTCCAAGTGATGTCTCAGCTGTAAAATTCACGACTGGAGCTTTCGTGGTACCGTTGATCCGTATTAGTTCCCTTGCAGTTGCTTGATAATATTGCTTTTTGGAAAGAAAATAAAGAAAGAAGTTCTTAATCTAACCATGGAATGAGAATGACAAATCAAGAAAAACTGGAAAGTGGATAATAAACCTGAATGAATATTGATGCAACCATTGCAGGAACAGCAACAATGAGAACTTGCCATGTGACTGAAACTATTACACAAATTATAACCAGAACTTCAATAGCTATAGATGCTACAAAGGTGATGGAATAAGGAACATCAAAGTCCACAATACTCAAATCTGATGAAGCCTGCACATGAGATAAAATATTGGCCTAAATATGAAGGGTAGTCAAATAGTAATGAAAGAATAGAAAGAAAATGAGTAAACCATCAATTTACTCTCAAAACTATCATTCTCTCTCCAATTTAATCCATTAAGTATATAAATATAATAAGTAGTCACTAAAGTATAAAAAATCTGTCAATCTAGTCCACACTATTAAGATATTTGAGACTACCATGATGAACTTTCATATATTTTAGAGACTAAATTAATGGATTTCATATACTTTAGGACTAAATTGGAGAAAGAGTGATACTTCAAGGACTATTGATGGTTTATTCAAAAGAAAATATATAGATTTTTTTCCCATTTGGAATGAAGAAATCTTACTCTGGTTAAAATTCTCCCTACAGGAGTTGAATCAAAGAACAACATTGGAGCATTGAAGATAGCTGTATTGAAGCTTGAGAAGAAAGTAGTAGAAGCTTTTAATCCAAGAATTGCAGTCAAGTAAGACCTTAGATATACAAAACCAGCACTACCAAAAGCAATTAATGAATATACTCCAATCAAAATGGCACTAGTTACTTTTGGAATTTCAATGGCTATAGCAAGCCAAAAAGTTGATGCAGTTTGCAAAGCCATAAAAACACATTGTGCTAATAAGATGAAACATAGCATGAATGACCCATTGGAATAATTAATATAATCCCAAACTGGCTTACATCCAACATTACCAATCACTTTTTCTTCCTCTTGTGTAAGTTGTGCTCCAAGTAGATCCTTGGTACTAGAAATCTCTCCCTCACTTTGATTTCTAGAGAAAACCTCATTTTCAGAACCTCTATTTCCATTTTCTTGATTCAACTCATTAATTGTGTCTTTATGAGCACTCACAAGTAGTTCAAAGGCTGTTCCAGCTGTTAGGAGATTCTCATAACTACCTGATTGAATAACTTTTCCGCCCTCCATTACCTGGAAAAATTTGAGTTCATCATGTTAATTATATTCAAATAATATATCGGAGATGTTCGAATATAGAACTTAATTAAACGTTTATTCAATAAGTGTTTATCATTAAGAGGTTATGCATAAGTTGTTTCTTCAATCAAAGAGGGAATGATGATAAACTCTACATAAGTTGAAAACAACTATAAGCTATTTGGAGGAGCTTATGAAAGTTAGCTGAAAACAATTCATTGACATATCGTAAGCTATTTTCATAAGCTCTTCCAAACACTTATAACAATATTTATGTCATAAAATAAACTCGATTAAATACTTCCAAGCAACCTCATAATATGAATCTAAATGAGACACTTTACCAATATTATATCAACTTCTGAGAGAAACTCCACTTGATGAGTAACAAGAATGACTGTTTTCTCTCTTAAAGCAGTCATCACACATTCCTGTGATGTTGTAGATGAAGTTAGTTTGATACACCAAAATGAAAACAATAGTTTTATTACAATTCATTTATTTATTAACATGATGATAAAAGTGATATTTGCTTACATTGAATAGTATTGCAGCTGTATGTGCATCAACTGCACTGAAAGGATCATCAAGGAGATAAATATCAGCATCATTATAGACTGCTCGAGCGAGTTGAATCCTTTGCTTTTGTCCTCCACTCATGTTAATCCCTCGCTGACCAATTTCTGTAAGATCTCCATGGCTAAAATCATTAATATCCTTATCTAAGGCACAAGCTTTAATTGCTTTCTCATATCTTGTTTTGTCCATTGGCTTTCCAAAGAGTATATTATCTCGAACCGTTCCACTTTGTATCCAAGAAGATTGAGAAACATATGCAAGAGTTCCACCTACATTAACCTGTTTTCCAATGCAGTAAAATTTTAAAGATACTAATGCAATGTTTATTCATATGAACTTTGCATGATAAAAATCTAAATATGTTCTATAAGTAGTAACTTACAGTTCCTGAAATTTTGGGAATCTCTCCAAGTATTGCATACAGAAGAGATGATTTTCCAGCTCCAACTGGTCCACAAACTGCAATTTTCTGCCTCCATTTGATTTCTAAATTCACATCTGTTAAAGTTGGAGACACAGATTCATGATCCCAAATGAAGTTGCCATCTTGAATTTCCAAAGCATTAACTAAACACTGCTTTAAGTTTCTTCCACTGCCATCATTGTTTAGTTCTTCATCAAGCAAAAAGTTATTAAGACGATCAAAGGAAACCTTAACTTGAATCATAATGGATAGAGCCTCTGGAATCATTCTAACAGGTTCTCCCATGTTTCTCAATGTTGCAAGAACTGTGAAAATGGTTTCAGCATTCAATGGTGCACTCTTGGAAACAGCACATCCAAGGAAAACAACAGCAGATACAACAGTAGGAGACATCCAATAAAGAAATGATCCAAAAGCTTTCATGATCTGTGCCTTTGACAACCATATGAACTCTTTATCGCGTAAAGACTCGACTAAGCTCTTGAACTTTTCTTCCCATGATTGTAACTTAATGATCTTCATACTATTTAGAATCTCTGAAGTTGATCTAAGACGTTCGTCCTGCGCGATCATAAACTGTGACTGACAATTTTGTAGGATCCTTGCAAATGGTACATTGAGAAGTCCACATATAAGAAGAGGGACTAAACCAGGAAGAGCACCGATACCAACAACGCCGAAAAGAATAACAATGGACAGAACAAGTTGCAATGCACTAGTCCATGTTATATGAAACCACCATGGAAATTCTCCCATTCTGTATGCATCAACTGCAATGTAATTAACAATCTCGCCGGCCGAGTGTCTTGTCCTTGCTGAACTTGAAAGCTTTAGCTGTTTTTCATAAACTGCCACCATTAGAGATGACCTCATTTTCATTCCTGACCTCCTTGAGTTAAAAAACCAATGTCTTTGGGAGAAAGACTCAACCAACTTTGTAAGAATCAAAAAACCAACTATGGAAAGACCTTCTTTAAGATCTACCGCAGTTTTATTTGAGTAGTTAACAAAAGCATAGAGTATTAGAGGTGAAACCACAACAGAAATTGTTCTGAGTAATGCATAAAATGCTATTAATGTGTTTTCTTTTAAGTAAGTTCTAACAATAGACCAAAGAACCAAGTTCTTTGTATTGTTCTTTGTCCTATCTCTTACAAGGGATTCCCATGCATGCACAAAGTTTTGATAACTCATGTCTGCTTTATCTTCAGAAACAAGGGAAGGGATATCTTCTAGAGCTAGTGACTTTGAGTAACCCAAACTTAGTAAAGAACTAACCCAAGAGAAAATCACTTTGTTGAGAAATGTAGCATGGCCTAATCCTACTAGTTTAGTTTCATTTTTTTGAGCTAAAAGTGGTTCAGACAAACATTCTTGGACACTATGAGTTCCTAAATAATCAAGATTTTTGAAGGCACAGAATAGAAGAAGGAAGTTTACAAGCCATATTGTGATATCAAAAGTTTCAATGGCATGATTTTTTAACAGAATTTCAATGTTGAGTGCTGAAACCAATACACAAGAAGATCCCCACCATATACTGTTTAATATTCTAATCCATTTGACTCTTTGAACAAGCAAAGAAATAGCAAAAGAAATCCAAATGAATCCTATGATAATGCTACTCAAATGCTCAAAGTTTTCACTTTTGACTATGAGATTCCACAAGCCAATACTGAAAAGTGCAATGCCAATAACACCACAACATATTGAAACAATAAGGAAAATCCAGTTTTTTCTTTGGCTTTCATTTGTAGAACTTTTTCTGATTAAAGTGATAAGCAAAGATGTGTAGTAGACACATAGAAAGAGTATATTGATAGTGTCTATTAAGCTTCTTTGTGAACATAAGGAATTGAAATCAAAATTCTTCAGACAAATCCATGATATTTCACCTGCACATAATCCATTAAAGAGAAACAATGAATCAATGTTCCAAGGTATAATAATCAAAGCCAACTAACAGTATGAAAATAAATGAACAAGATATTTCTACTTTATATATATGAAATAATTAAGAACTCATTATAGTTGTGACATACACATATCAAATGGTGCATAAAAAAACCAGAAACTATTATATATTATAGTTGGAAAAAGATAGTGTTTGCTTGCATAACTCACACACTACAATAGAATGAAAAATAAATAAAATAAACAAAGTTACCTATTATGTTCCCAAAGTAAGCCATTTTTTGGAGATTGAGTTGAATAGTCTGTGCTCCTCAACTCAGCATAACAAACTTTGAGCAGTACTGATTATAACCTAAAGTTGTGAACCACATGCCCTCCATATAATTGAGGGGACCATACCCTGCAACTTTTAAGTCCATATATAAGATCAACCTCTCTTTAAAATGAAGTTGGCCAGTTGGGTGACCTCTATATCTTATGATATAGGAGACTGTCAACTATATTTTATTTTAATTAAATTCTCTTGCTCTCCTCGCTTTAAAATTTAGAATTTAAGATATTTTTCCATTTGTCGGTTCGGAGCTTGGAGCTTTATTTATCACGTGTCATATTCATTAATAATTTGAAATTACATTTAATGATGTGAAATTACATTTGTTGATTTCTGTTTTGGTCCAAATCAACAATGTCACGTCATCAAATGTAATTATACATCACTAGTAAAAATGACATGTCATAAAAATAATTTTGTAGAGTAAAATCTCGAAACTTGTGAAATTGAAAGACTAACTTAAATCATGTTTAAGAAGAAATAGGAATACTACAAGTACATTTAAGTCTTCTTTATCGACAAATGTTAGTGGCTTAGTTGGAATTTGTAAGATGCAGAAATCAAACCTGAACCTTCGTAATACTCCTTTAAGTCTCAATTTATATCACTCGACTACACATTCGAAAACCATCAAATGTAACTATTTGTAGGACCAATGTTTAAAAATGAAGTTGAATTCCAAACCGGGACAATTGATAATAATGATAGAATGGTAATAATGTGTTTGAATTCTTGTAAAGCCAAAGAATTTTAATTAATTTGGCTGGATCAAACAAAAGAAAACGTCAAAAAAGGTAGAAAATCAAATTTGATTAATTGGTCCAAAATTTTAATTATTTAAGATAAAGTTAAATCAATAAAAATTGATGTATTTTATTAAAATATAAGATCAAATTCATCTAACTTCCTTTTATATATAAGACCAAATGTAGTGATAATCATGGGGTGCATGATGGGTAAGGTGGAAGAATTTTGTGGGTAAACTACGCAATATGATATGCATGCATGATGCATTACAAATGAAGCCAAGCAAATCTGACTCAAAGATGAAAAAGATGTATAAGGCATCTAACAAGGGATGATAAGATAAAAACCAAAATAGTAGTTGGACGACAAAGATACTATTCCACCATTTCATTGGATTTTTACGAATATTAGAGAATCTTTTTTTTTTTTTTTTGCTCTCTAATATGTTTTGGGATTGGGACTGCATTGGTTTGTGTGTTCGTTGTTTCATGATTGTTAATTCGTTTTATAAATCTATTTCAACACCTTAATTTTTATATACACTTCTTTTTTTACCTTTTTTTACCTTAATCTTTTTTTTTCAAAGTGTATGAGGTAGTATTTAATTGTACACCAAACATTTTCTGTTTTATTTCTTAGCACTCTACATTTTATTTTACTTTTAATCTTTAAGTTTTTTTTATAAAATATTTACGTTGTAAAAAGTAAAAATATACAAGTGTGAGACTAATATTTTACAAAAAAAAAAACAAAACTTTAAATCGGTAGAATACATGCATACAACACAATTTTAGAATTTATTAAAATAAAAAAAGATAAATCTATAAAAAAAATTCACATAACCCATACAAAATGATAAGATGTGTACGAATATGATAAAATTTAAATGTCTGCGATAGTCATGTTTCCGAATATATAACATTGAAGATGCCAAAATTTTTGAAATTCGTAATAAATCAAAGTTATTATATCAATATGAATCGAACGAACACTACAACAAGACGAGAAAACAAAAAAGCGTTACACAAAAACAGAAAAATGTGTGTACGAAGACGAAAAAATCTATGTGAAAATAACTTATAAATAAAAAAAAAAGAAAAAAAAAAAGACTTGGAAGGTGATTTTTTGATTAAAAAATAACCTTAAATTACATGCGTATAATAGAAGAAAAGGAAGAAAAATGCAAATTTTCTTGGTAGCATTTTCATTAAAAGAAAAATCTTGGTAGTGACGGCGACTACAAACTCATGTATATAATCTTAAGTTACTAAAAAGTGAGAGCACATTTCTACGTTTTTAGCAAACATTTATTATTAAAAATAATCATGACCTGTTTTATGAAACAACAAAATTATTAAATTTTAAAAAATTATTAAAAAGTGACAGCACAACTCTACCTTTTAGCAAACATTTATTATTAAAAATAATCATTACCAGTTTTAGGAAACAACAAAATTATAAAATTAAAATTTTATTAGTTTAATTGTAATTTTAGTCATTTTATTTTTATCTAATTCGCAGAATTAGTCTTCTTATTTTTAAATCAAACAATTTTAATTTTTTTCTTTAATTTTTTAATTAAAAAATTCTGATGTGATATATTTTAAATAAAGTGACATATAATACGACAATGTTGAATGACTAATACTCATAAATTTGTAATAAAAATATTTTAAAACTTCAATTTTAATTTTTGAAATTATTCATTTTTATAATTTAATTAATAATATATAAATAATTAATGCATCCAGATAGTTTTATATTTGTGTGCCATGTTATTTAAAATATGTTAATTTACTAAATTTTAGTTAAAAAATCTAAAAGAGGGACAAATATTGTCGTATTATAAAATAAAGAGACTAATTTAATGAATAGGTAAAAATAAGAAGACCACAATTATAATTAAGCCAATTTTATTTGTATTAATTTTCTTATAAAATAGAATTTTGAAAATTTAAAACAACCATCTTTCATGAACTATGTTTAATTTAATGGGGTGAAAATAGATAAAACTATATTATTAAATGATAATATATTTTGTAGACTATTACCTCTAAAATATTTTCAAACATGGTAACTCACAAGTGCCATGTCACTCCAAATTTTCAATTGGTGAAAATTTAGGATGAGAGTTGGTGTTTGTCTTAACTAGGAAAGATTTTAGAGACTTATTTATTTTTAATGGTATCAGCGATAGTCAAATTCACAAACTACAATTTATATGATTTAATATTTATCTTTTTATCACTAGACTAAATTATTGAAGATTATGATTTCTTAACTTTGTTTAATATACTCATGTATAATAAGATAGCTTCATTTCTCACCGACTCCTTTTTTGTTTTTTCTATTATCAGAATTTTGAAAATATAAATATAATAATATGATAAAAGCAGCATATATCTCGAGTTATAGGAGAAAATAGAAAAAAGCTGACCAAAAATACTAGGCGCCAACTTATTGTTTTTCTTGGTCTCTTTTCTTTTTAATTATATAAAAGGGGTGATGTAGGGATATTTTATTCGAAATCAACTCTCTGCCTCATTTTTTTTAAATCTTTTTATTTAAATAACTAATTTTTACATAAATCTATTTTTTCGTGTTTTTCTGTTATTTCTCCGATTAAATATGGTGTTTAATTTTCTCGTCTCGTTACGATGTTCATTATATTTAGATCGATAGATTTGTATTGATTCAGTACAGACAGATTCAATTAATGATTTCAACGTCCTCAACATTGCAGATCGAGATACATATAAATTTAGATCACTTTAGTTTTGTCAAATTTGTAGACATTTTTCTGTTTTATGTTATTAACTTGGATGTTGTGAGTTTGTTTGCATGTTCATCCTTCTTGATTTTTGACGAATTTATATGTGTGTTGTTCTTGATCGATGCATTCTCTTAATTTGAATGAATGAATATTATTTTAAAAAAAAAACTAAATATAATAATGTGATATTTTATGCAGTGATGATAAAATATCAAAACAACATATTATTACATATTATCTACTTTAATGTAGAAAACTATTCAATTTTTTTTGTCGGTCAGTGAAATCTAGAAAATTATTCACTTTAATTTAATATAAATTATAGTTATATCTTAAATTAATGAAACTAGAATTAACCAAATTTAGGATATTCTATATTCATCCCTAAATGTAAGTCCATTTTGATCAATTCATAAAAATTAAGAAAATAGATATTTTAGTTTTAAAATTAAATTTATCAACAATGTATATCGATATTTAAAAAAAAATACTTGCTCTTATTATTTCACTTAGTTTATGTTTGTCTCGAATTTTTAATAGTACTTCCTTCGTTCCATAATAATTAAGTCATTTAATCATTTTACATAAAAATGTATAAATAAAAGAAAAATATACTAATTTTATCAAATTATACGTAACAACCAAGCTAAAATAAAAATCCTTTGCAACACTGCATGGATGTAGAGAAAATATTGTTTGAAATTCTGCAATTTATTATTAAAGGAAGACATTTATTGGAAAAGATAAATCATTGCAAGTGACCAAACTAATCATTAACCCTTTAAGAGATGTATGCAGCATTTGGAATACTCTCCAAGAACTTGGTCCTTGCATCAAAATCAGTTGAAAAGTGTCCTAAAACAGCAATAGTTGCTGTGTTGCTTCCAAACTTCTCAATTCCCCTAGAGATCATACAAGTGTGACTTGCCTCAACAACAACTATAACATTTCCACCTACCAAAGGTGAAATGGTTTCAGCAATCTGCTTTGTAAGCCTTTCTTGAACTTGTAGCTTAAAACCATAAAAATGTACTATTGATTGCAAAACAGATTTTCCAATTGGATCACACCCTTTTGAAATCAAGTATCCTATGTGAACAACACCATAAAATGGAAGCAAATGATGCTCACATTGTGACCAAAAAGGCAAATTAACTTCATAGTATATTTCTTTCTCATCATTACAAATTGAATTACCATTCATCATTTCAATATCAATGTTACTAGCACATTGAAAATTCATCAACCATTTCAAAAATCTACTAGGAGTGTCAACAAGCTCCTTCCTTGTTGGATCTTCACCTAAAGATTTAAGAATTGAAGAAACAGCAGTGATCATTATAGGACTAATTGTTTCAACCTTTGACAAAACATGACTAGACATAGAAGGACACCAACATTGGTCCAATGATGTTTCGTTAACACAAACTTTGTCTTTTTCAATGCCTCTAAACTTAAGAAGACTAAATAAATCACCCCATATATCATCATTTTTGTTCTCAAAAACACCTGATCCTGAAGAAACAAGTAACTTAACCCAACCTATATGGTTTTTTGAGACAATATCATTGTTGTATGGAAAAGGTATATGTGTGCATTGTAGAACAATAGCAACACCTTGTGGTTTTATCCCTTGATGCAAAGCAGAACAAATTTCATTAGCTAAACGTTGAGGGTCTTGAAGTCTTTTTGCAAATGCTTCAGCCACACGAGGAAGCTTGCTTAAGCCAACAACCCTTTGGTTTGAAGGAACATAACCTACATGACACTTGATTTGGAATGGTAACAAACAAGACTCACAATAGGAGTAGAGATCAATGTCTCTTACAATCACAAGTCCACCTACTCCACCTGCATGACCAATTTTGTTGTTTTCTAGGCCAGCTTCAGGGAATAATGCACCTTCAACTATGTCTTTCACATTTTGCTTATAGCCTATAGGAAAAAATTCAATATCCTTGAGATTAATTAATGATAATGTAAACTAGTTTTGCCCTGACGTCTTATAAGAATTTAGTATTTTATCACTTCACTTTTGTAACTATATTTTTAAATTAGTTGTAAGATTGGATATTAGTCTAAAACTAATTCATATGAACATGGTATACCCTTTAATAGTGTTGACACCATATTTAAGTAATCAATCCACATCCATATAAAAATCAACCATTTATCTGGTTTTTATATCCAATCCATATAATTGGATTTAATTTTACAAAACCAGACATAAAAACGGTTATATCCATAATCAATTTTACGATTAATATTTTTTCAAAATTTTTGTTTTTGAAAAAAATTTCTTAGAATAAATACAAAAAACACTATTTTTTTTTATATAAAAATATTGTCTGCAAAAAAATTCCAAAATTGTTTTGAACTTTTTCTAAAATGTTTAGAAAAAAAATCAAAAAAATTTTTTAAAATTTTTTTCTAAATAAATCAAGTTTCTTTTTTATCAAAAATCGTTTGGAAAAAAATTCAATTTCTTTGTTTAGAAATTTTGATCTAA
>JBBPBQ010000002.1:52810043-52837167 GCA_037974755.1 Cicer yamashitae | reverse complement strand
TTATATTATTGGTGCAAATTAATCTTAGTTTTATCAACAACTAATCTTCATGAAAAATTTGATCACCGTTTGATACAATTTTGTAAAGAATAACTATTTCTTATTGAACAAAAAAAAACTATTTTCACACTTATTAAAAATAATAATTAAGTGCATTTAATTTTTTGATTTCATGTAAAAAAGTACATTTACTAATATATTTCTAATTATAGTAGTCACTCCTCACAACAATAATAAATTAATTTAAATATTTTTTAAAATATAACATTAAATATATATATATATATATATATATATAAACTAGTTGAAGAATTTTTCTTATTCTTACTAGAAATTAAACAGAAAAAGATTAATTAACATTAATTAGTTTACAGTTATATTCTTAATTAGAAAAAGTTTAGTCAAAAAAATAAAAAAAGAAAAGAAAAAGGTTGGTGAGATTATACAGAACGCACTTTATTTGAGATTAAGGCACAGACTTCAGACCAATTCTATCCAATTCCTCAAAACGCCGATCCAAACCAACCTTCAGATCCGACGCATTCACCTCAGATCTCTCTCTCTCTCTCTCTCTCAATCAATCAATCTGCCCAAGGTTTCTAACTTTCTCGCCTCGTCAATTATTTCATTTCACAATTTCACTTATTTGTTTGATTCAAGTATTGCATTTTTATTGATTTTTTTTTCTTCATAATTATTGAGTGCTAGCTAGTTTTTAGTTCAAATGGATGATTAATATTATATATACTGATTATTTTATTGGTTTTTACAAATTTGATTTATGAATGAAAAGCAGTTCAGAGTTCAGACACTAGCTGTGTGTTACAAACACAACCTAAAAGAACTACTTCTGTTGTTGGAGTTTGGTGACAACTGAAGATATTGTTAAAAACAAGTTGGATGGAACATGAATATGGATATATACAGTAGGAGATGGTACACATTGAATTGGATTCAGAGATTAGTAACTTTAAAGGGATTATAATTGATGATTTTGATAGTGAAAGCTTAGGATCTGGCATTCGTAGAGAACTTTCATTTTCGCGTTGGTGTGATGATGATAATGATGGTGGTGGTGATGGAAGGGTCCATTTGGATCAACAATTAGATGATGATAATGATGATGTTAGTGTAGAAGAAGACACTGATTTTGAGTTACCTTTTATTATTCAAAAGAATGAGGTGCCAGTGCAAGGAAAACCTTTAGATAGAGAGAGATTAATTTTTGAGAAGTTTCAGCAGCAAAAGAGTGTGCTAATGAATGGTGCTATTGCTATGGATGATGAAACTGTTCATAGAAGAGGTAATGGATCTGAGAAGTATGTGCCTTTTGACATTGAAGATATCCCTGAGAGGGGAACAGTTGGTGGTGACTCATACATTTCTGTGGACGGCGATGGCTCGCTGGATAAAGTCTCTCAAAATGCTATTCCTGTAGCAAATATCTTGAAGACATTGTTTTTCATACTTGTGTGGTACACTTTCAGTTTATTTTTGACCTTGTAAGTTCCTTGTTTACACTTTCGCTATTTGCTGGCACTTATATTATTAAGTTGTGTTATTTTCATACACAATTTTGACATCAAATTTCGACATCAACTTGGATGGTTAACAGCAAACACAGTTAAAAAATGTGGTTAATTATATTTAACTTTTAGTATATGGTTAATGCATATAAGAATGTGTGTCACAACTCATTAATCATCCATTGAACACAATTAATTGTGATTTTGAACGCTATCAACCACAATTTTCAAGTGCATATTTGAACACGAATCATGGTTAATGAATATCATGTACTACATATATTTGAACACAATTTGAATGGTTAATTAATGGATATATGTATATTTGAACATCTGAAAAATTGTGGTTAATGACGTTCAGAATATTGGTTAATTGTGTTCAGTGGATGATTAATGAGTTGCAACATCTTGTTATATTCATTAATTATCTACTGATTGTATGTAACCACATATTTGAAATGTGGTAATATCCAAATTGGTGTCAAAATATCACTTATCTATATTGTTTTCCCCCGTTTAGTGTTATTTGTGATGCAAATCCTTTTGACCTTTGTCTCTTATTGTTATATGTTTTGAACAGGTATAATAAAAGTCTGTTGGGAGATCATATGGGAAAGTTCCCGGCTCCTTTTTTAATGAATACTATCCACTTTACAATGCAAGCTGTTTTATCAAAATTTATCACCTGGTTTTGGTCTCATAAATTTGAGACTAATGTGGTCATGTCTTGGAGGGATTACTTTTTGCGAGGTAACTTTCGTTCTTTCTATTCTATGCTTTAACTCTGCTAACTTTAATATGATAATTAGGTAGGCAAAACTGTAACTTCCTATTACATTTTGGCTAATAGTTTTTTGTTATTTGTTACCTATAGAGTGTTATTGTTGCAGAATATTGCACATATAATTTGTTATTCTTTGTGGTGATAGATATTCTGAATTAGTGTTAGTATTCAGAAAATTTCACTCAGTTATTAAAGATTACATTTAAAATTCTAATGTAATGCGGTCCAAAAGTGGAAAATGAGGCAAACAGACTAGGCTCGCACTCGTATTATAATTATGTGTTTCTGAATTACCATTTTTACTCAAAAATTTTAGCGATATGAAATGATCTAATAATACAAAGAATGATTGGTTATACTGTTTTTTGTTGTTTTTACCTCTTTCCTGTCTCTTGCTCGCCGATCTTTTCTGCTGAAGCTCACTTTTATGCAAATTTATTATCACGACTTATTACATTAACGTTTATATCAACTAATGCCACAGATGGACTTTGCCTTTCACAGTTGTCCCGACTGCTCTTGGAACAGCTATGGATGTTAACTTGAGCAATGTATCTCTAGTTTTTATCTCTGTCACATTTGCTACAATGGTTTGTGGCACTTCTTTTATTTTCATATAGAATGAAAGAAATGTTAATTTAATTTTCTTTTGTTAATGTTACATAAGAATTGGATTCTACATTTTCCGCCATTTTTATGGAAGCAACGAACTATCCTTCCCCTCATTATTTACCTTTCCTTTTTTTTTTGCAGTGTAAATCTGCTGCTCCGATTTTTCTCCTCTTGTTTGCTTTTGCGTTCAGGTGACTTTCCTTTAATTTTGTTTCTGTAATCATTTTGATTATGTGATTGGTTGAAACAAGTATTAAACATTCTAAAATTTAATGAGCTGCATTGCTAGGATAATTTGTGGGAGTAATTAAGGAAAACAAATTTTATGTTTAGAAGTTCTCAATCCTATAATACATTTATAAATTGTTTAGTGTTTGTGGTCATTAAGAATTCAATATTTCCACTGTAAAAAAGAATTCAATATTTATAATATGCAGGTGAACAAATAATTGTATTCTCACAAACAATTGACAGGAAAGTATGGTAATTTGTCGTATAGTTATTTTCTTAATAATCTCTGAGAAATGTTGATGCCATATTTTAGAAGGTTTTTATTGTAATTTTAAGTCTTGACTGCATAGAATGTGTCCAAAAAGTTTTGACACGAGATGTTTGATGGTAGCATTCTACTTTAACAAGTGCACAAAAGACTTAAAAAACTTCAGGTTGCCACAAAATTTTAGCAGTTAATTACCAGTATCTTTATAATGAACTACAAAAGCTGCTATGATGTTAAAGGACATATCTAATTCTCATCAATGATGCCGAAAAGACTATATAAAAAATTAGATGCTTTACAATGCGAGAATAAGTGGCCTTGTGTTTATAAACTATATCTTCATATATCACAGCCTACGATAATCTGACCCTACATCACCCTTTCACTTGATGCCATGAAATTGAAATTGCTGTTAGAATGCCTTATTGTTTGTGAAGATTGCATTATTTTCATTGATACTTCTGCATTCTCCAATTGTTGGTCATCTCTTTTTCATTCAGCTTTGTGATTTTGGTTCTCGAATAATTATATGTTTAATTTCGTCCTCTGGATAAATATTTGTTTTGTGTTTGTGTTCATCTTTATCTGTTTTCTGTCATTTAATTATGAATATTGGTTGGAATAGGTTGGAGGCACCAAGTTTTAAACTATCAGGAATCATTTTAGTCATCTCCGTTGGCATATTACTAACAGGTGCTCATATCTTTGTTCATGTTAGTGATAGTAATTTATCATTTCAATGTACATTGATTTGCACTTAGGAATTCAGAACAGCTAAGCCAGCGTGGCTTCCTATAAGCTCAGTGGTTAGCTATACCTTCAGAGTAGGATGCCGGTTATTTATTATGGTTTGTTTATCTTAGCATGCCATACCGAATATAAAACAACAATTGAAGTATTTCTTAGGGATGGGCAAATTTTGGTTTAAACCCAAAACTGAACCTGAACCAAACTGATCTGGTTTCCAGTTCGGAAAAATCGAACCGAACCGTTGCTTAAAACCAGTTCTCCGGTTCTATACCTTGAACTGAACTGAACTGAACTGGTTTTGACTTAACTATTTCTGTTCGAATTGAGCTGAACTGTTACAATATGCATTGAACTGAACCAAAATGTTACTCTATTTACTGAACCAAACTGTTTTTTTTTAAGCTTTTTAAGCTTACAATAGCATGACATCAAATCAACTTGAGTGCACTAAGCCACTAACTCCCTGGAACATACTAAGATGCTGCACAATTGCAGCAGAAACACCATGACATTAAATAATTAATCACCATGACACCAAGACTTGTGAAATTAAGAATTACATAACAATGTGAATAACAACATTTGGCCCTTTTATCTAAGGAGTTACAAATAGTTAAATTCACAAGTGTTCATTCTTATTAGTATTAGGACAACATGTTATCTTACTTGATCTATCTTTTGATACACAATATGCAACAGTTCATCCGCTACTTAATTTATCAAAACAAAAATTACCTACCATTTCACATTGTTTCATTGCTTATGTGTCTTCTTGTTTCATTGCTAATCCAAGTAAATAACTACTTACTACTTAGCATTAGAAAAAGAAAACAGCATAGATTAATTAAACTTAACTAAGAACTAACATAAATTCCTTCAGTATAACAGTATAACATCTGAATATTTGGGTTTTTTTCCAGTCCAATCTCATGAGAATTGCAGATCTAAGACTCTTCATTTCTCATCTCATTAGTAACTTGAATAATATCTTGAACCATAACTTCATTAATACGAGATATATTAAGCATGATTACCTGAAATTCCAAATCCTTCAATACATTTGTTAATCTAGCACCAGGGTGATTAACATTCTCAGATTGAACTCTCACCATAGTATCACCTCCAATAATCTTCCCATCAATCTCCAAAGCAATATTAACATTTTGTGCGTATACATAATACGCAGCAAAACAATCCAATGCAACAAAACAAAGCTAAATTTCTATAAGCCTAACTACACAAACCTCAAAAAATGCAGCAAAATAATTAAATGTAGAGTATCAATCATTGGTTGGAATAAATTGACAATAATATGGTAAACAAACACAGCTAATGGAAGAAGACACTGTACGCTACAAGGAGTTGATGCTGTACGCGATGGAAACACAATACGCTTGACGACGAAGGGTGGCGATGCGCTGCTACTCGATGCTGCTATGCGACGAAGCTTCGAATCGAAACGGCAGTAAGTGTCATTGTTATTGGCGGCGGCGACAGGTGGCAATGACGTTGCCATACGCGGCGGTGGTGGGTGTGGAGGCCGTGGCAGTGGTGTTAGGGTTCAGTTCTTCATTTTAGTTGGTTTCAGATTTTAGGTATTTGAATATTTTGAAATTATGTAATTTTAGGTTTTTTTGTGAAATTTGATTTTAGTTTTGAATTAAAAGTTATAGTTCAGTTTCAGTTTGATTCTATTTTTTAGAAATCATTTTAGTTAAAAAACTGTTTTTGAAATGCAGTGTGGTTCTCAGTTTTCTGAATCGGTTCAGTTTAGTTTTCTAATGCAGTTAGGTTTTTTGGCCACCCCTAGTATTTCTCTCTAGATGGTATTGACTGCATAGATCAAACAACTCCATAATATCCTGTCAGAAATTATGTCCAGTGACACACTAGTAAAATTTTACTCATTCTTAATATATTTCTGAAAGTTTTTATATGAAAGATTGTAGTTAAATTCCAAAAAAGTAGCATCCAGACAGAAGTTAGGAAATACATTTTATACTAACTAGTTAGTACCGAAGTTAATCATGAATTTAGAATTTAGAAAAGCCAATAAGTTCTTCATGTTCTCCTTGGGATTCTTCAATCAATTATAGTGATTGGTTTTTTTTGGAACAGTGATATATATTTTGAACATTAAAAGATTCTCAGCTTTTGTTGGTTATTATTTTCCGAAGGCTCTCTTGAACATTAAAAGCTCATTTTGCAAGCTTTAGGAATTTATACCTCAATGAGAATTCGAAACAAATGTCTTTAATTTTATTTTGGTGTACTGCAGTTGCAAAAGAGACAGAATTTGAATTTTGGGGATTTGCACTTGTCATGCTTGCTGCTGTAATGTCTGGGTTTCGCTGGTGTATGACTCAGATCCTTTTGCAGGTATTATATTTGGAAAAAAGGGACCATGCACTGTCAATGTAAAATCTTTTTAAGTTGTCGTCCAATCACATTTTATCGATGTGCCACGTTGTTATATTATTTACTAAAATATCTCAATAAACATTTACGTGATGAGATGTGATTGGATGATAGTCTAAAACTTTTTTATATTGTCGCTGTATATTCATTAAAATCTTATTTGCCTTTTCATATTGTACATATACATGTCTATCCACACATACACACACAGATTTTCACATTCTTATTTTTCCTGCTATCACTAACTAAACATTTTTGCTTCCTTTTCTTGGGTTGGAACACAATTTTCATTCTCATGTGTGAACTAAAAACCAAATTGAAAAGAAAGAAGCCTATGGTAAGTGCCTCACATAATCCCATGCAATTATTTATTGAAAACATTGGTCTTATTATATTTATATGATATATTCAGTGAACAGTTTCACTTAATTAAATTATCAATATTTTCTTTTTCATTTATTTTTTCCATTGGCTTTGGTCGATCAAACATTAATTTATACGAGTTAATTTAATTTTTATCAACCACTGATTTTGTCCACACGGGTATAAGACTGACAATGTTCTACGGGACTAAATGGTCGTCGGTAGAGAGCCGAAAAGAAATTATGGTCAATGATGCATAAATAAGAAGGTAATAATATATGAGTAGATACACAAGATAAAATAGGATAAAAAATGAAATCATTAGATAGAAAGTTGAGGTAGCATGTACTGTGAAAAATATTGTAGAGTTTTGCCTTAAATGATTTAGGCACATTCCAAGAGGACCAGAAGAAGCTCTAATAAGGATGGTAAAACACATATAGGATAGTCAATATTAATTAAGAGATAGAGTGACCAAGGAAAATTATAAGCTGAACCATGAAGAAGGATTTAGGTCTAAAAGTCTTCTTATTTTTTTTTGCAGAAGGGTCTAAAAGTCTTTTGTTAGACATGATTTATGATAGGACATTATGCGTCTTTTGTCCATGTAACTAACCCCGTGTAGTAGAAAAAGGCTTGTGATGTTTTTTTGTTTAACACTTCGTGTGATTAACTTTGTATATTGCATTATTTGATTGTTTCTCTTGTAATTTCTCTCGCTATCTTCCTCTGAGCCTTTTCTTTGCTTTTGTTTATTTTCCAGTTAGAATTTGTAAGTTCTGTTTTACTATATATTTATATGCTTTTTCCAATGACTTCAGGTCTGAAAAATCCACTTACCTTGATGAGCTATGTAACTCCAGTAATGGCTGTGGCAACTGCACTTCTTTCTCTTGCATTAGATCCGTGGGAAGAATTCCGAGAAAATGTGTACTTCGATAATTCATGGCATATAACTCGAAGTTGTTTGCTGATGTTTTTTGGTGGAACACTTGCCTTTTTTATGGTAGGAGTGTATTTTCCCTTTGGTGTATATATATATTGTTTGGCTTGCTTCTTATTTGTCTTGTCTTACATATTTTTTGTTTTTGTAGTGTTTACAGTCATATGTTTTAACTTACGATATTTGTGGATCGTTATCTTCTTGCAGGTACTAACAGAATATATTTTGGTCTCAGTAACTAGTGCCGTCACGGTCACAATAGCAGGGGTTGTTAAGGAGGCCGTCACCATATTGGTATCAATTAATTTTATGATTATCCAGTGGCTGCCCTAGTACTCAAATAATGCTTAATATTGAATACCGAATTCATGTCTCAATTTTTATTAAATCTTCTCAGATCTTGCTTGCTGACCATATTAAACCTAATGTTCTGGTTTCGTGTTTTTGTTTGTAGGTTGCAGTAGTATACTTTCATGATGAGTTTACTTGGTTGAAAGGATTTGGCCTATTCATTATTATGGTTGGTGTCAGTTTGTTTAATTTGTACAAGTAAGTCATCAGCTCACATATTTCAAGCAACAATCTCTATTTTGTTTCTAATCCCTTATTAAATAAGCTATCTATAATAGCTCATGGATATACATTTTATTAAGCTCTCAACATATCTTATTGAATATAAACGCCTATTTAACCGTTTACTTAAATGTGGCCTTCGTTTATCAGAGCCATATGAGTGCCTCAAACATAATGATACTTCTTTTTAATTTAATGCTATTCATTCAACAAATGTTTGTTTTTGGTTTTATTTTGTTTCAGATACCAGAAGCTTCATAAAGGTGATAATGTGGCAGAGCATCATACAAAAGATTCTGCAGCCAAATATGTTATTCTTGAGGAAATGGATGAACAAGATGATGGCATCTGAAAACCTATATAGACCAAATAATTCATATCCAAAGTAAGCCTTTTCTTAGATGCAAGTTAACTGATGCAAATCAAATCTTATATTTTATATATTCACAACTCACAAGTGCTTTCTTACTGTACTATTATTCACCAAACATGTTAAAATCCTATTAATGAAAGTGTGGTTCCTATATTGTGGATAAAGACATGCTCAAATCATGAAATTTGAAGTTTTGATTATAAAAAGTTTTTGGTTTTTACAATTAACGATGAAATTCGAAATACATTTAGCCATGCAACATCAATTCAATTTTTGAGCCACAGAATGTTGGAATAAGTAACATATTTTGACTTTTTTGAGTATTCCAAATGTTGCATGGTGTTTTATAATTCTCAGTCAGTAAACTATATACTGAAGTCTGTTTTCCTGAATCATATTTAGATTGAAGGCTGAAGCAATGATTTTTCTAAAACACCAAAGGACACAAAATTATCTTCCATGGACTTGCCTTCGCCAGCTCATCGACGCCAATGGTTTTTTCTATTCTGTCACAATAAATGCTTATTCAGTTACAGATTTTGGCATTCTTTGGAGTTAATAAGATATATGTTGTAGATCACAACAGGTTGTTAATAAATAAATTTTCTTAATTTTTGTTTGCTAATATTTTAATTTGTATTAAATTTTGTTTTTTTGGCCACGTAAATATACTAAATGCATGTTTTAATTTTGCCAATAGGGTAATTGGTAACGATTAATTCAAGTGTTTTTTAGAGAAAAAAATGTTGGAGGTTCAATTCAATGATACATTGGCAAAGCTACCTAATACCAAGAAGAAAATTTTATTCTATACCCCAAAATACTGGTGAAAAGACTAAAATACTCTCGGATATTATTAATAACTTTGAGATTTTTGGTACACACAAGTAAGTCAAAATTTTCATTTTTACCGGAAAATTTGAAAAAAGTTTTTCGGTAGTTCCGCAAAACTTTTCAAGTTTTTTGGAAATAATAAATTAACGGAAAACTTGTTAGTGACTTCTTCAGAAGTTTCCGGAAAACTTTACCCACAAGTTTTCCTGTAGTTTCATATTTTTTTTTTTTAAAATTTTATCATATTAGTATTTATTTAATTTATTTGATTTTAAAGACGGCAAAGTTTTAGCCATGTGCGGAGCTTGATTACGACATAGGGTGGCCACGGTCACCCAAAAATTTTCAATCATTTTTTAGAAAATACTACTATTTTTTACTTTAATTTTACAAAGTGATCTAAGAAAATTAATAAAATTTAATTTTTTTTTTTAAAAAAATAAGGGTGTGTACTGAAAAACTTGTCGATAGAGTGATCACCATCACCCAAAATTTTCACGTCACCCAAAATTTTCAATAACTTTTTAAAAAATACTACTATTTTTGCTTTAATTTTACGAAGTGATCTAAAAAAATTAATAAAATTAATAAAATTTAATTTTTTTTTTAAAAAATAAAGGTGTGTACTGGAAAACTTGTGGGTAAAATTTTCCGGAAACACCTTTTGTACCAGAAAAGTTGAAGAAAATTTTCATGTACACAATTTTTTTTTTAATTTTTCTGAAATATATCGGAAACCTTGTAAAAAGTTTTTCGGTGAAACTATGTGTACCAGAATTCTTAAAAATAATTTCAAAAAATTGTGAGAATATAGGAATAAAATGGAAGTATAGGGGGGAATTATGAGAATAGGCATTGCGATATTAAACCATGACATTCTCTAAATCTACTCGTGTTCAAAGAATCACTGATTCATATGTTTTTGAAATTTTCTTTTTTTAAAACATATTTATGTAATATCAATACGTAACTTATCTTTTTATTTTTAATGAAAAAATAGTAATTACATTTAAAACTACTGTTAATATATTATATGGAGTACATATTAACGAAATCAGTTTTTTAATTAGATACTAACAAACTCACATTAATAAAATCAACGGTTGAATCTCATTTAATTAATATTAATTTTTTTATACAATAATTTTAGTTCACAAGATTGTTGTTAAAATGGTATTTATTACTTTACGTTATTGTGCTGTTAATCTTTTACATGTTTTTAATCTGTTACCAACAATTATATAAAATTCTATAATATAATTAGTTATAACATTTTTTCATCAAGATATCTATCGGTTCTTAGTGGTTTAATGGATGAAACTTTTATTCTTTTTTATGTGATTAATATAATAAATTTTTTCTCTCGCAATTTGATACAAACTAATTTACAAACTAATTTGGTGGGTTTAATTTGAAATTTTATCTTAGAAATTTTTTATTTCAAATTTGTTATATAATATATTAGATGGTAAAACATGCTATAATTATTAGCATCAAATTTGAAAATATGTAGTTAAATTTTAATATTAAAGGTATAAAAAATATTTATATTAAAAAAATTAAAAAAGGAATAATTATTAGTAGTGAAATTTGTGAAAACTAAATTATACAAATCCAATTCGGATTAGAACTCATATGATGTTATTAGATATACTAATTAATATAGATATTCTATAATCGTTGTATTTTATGAGTAAAATTATATTTAAGAATTGTGGTTGGTATGTTATTATTGTCAAAATGTATATTTGAGTCTAATATGTATATTGAAAGTGACATACTATCAGTATTCAAGGTGACATACTATCCGAACTTACATAATTCACCTAACCAATAACATATCATGTAGATTGATATGTGTACCGTGACTAAACTTTATTTTACTAATTTATTTTGATTATTTAAATTGTATTTTTTTTTTTTTTTATTATGGTTCAATTTTTAAGATTATAATAAGACTTCTAAAATCTTTAAGACAATCTTAATTATATTAGTAGTAATTTAATTATTTCAAGATAAATATATATATTTACATAATAATAATGATTTATTTTAATTTTTTTATTATTAGCTTTTCATTTAGCTAATTTGTTGAAGACTAAATTTTATTAAAAAATTATTATTCCTTGACACATTTATACTTACAATTTTATTATATTTATCTATCGATAATCTTCGAATGATTTTCCAACCATTTGATCATTTTTTTTCCAAAATTTCCTTTAAAAGTAAATTTGACAACATTTCTTTAGAGTAGTAAATATTTACTTGTGGAAAACATTTTTTTTGTCCCAAGCGGATCAGGCTGAACTGAATAGACTCATTTAATATTTATATATTTTAGTTGTTAATAAAATATTTAAAATTATTAATGCATTTTTTGCCATCTACATCTTTATTATCATACCTACTAATATATGTTTTTTTTTAAAATAAGAACGGAATTTGTCTAAAGATTAAAGATTATAATAAAATTGAAGATTTCATTCAAGACGTGTTAGTTTATTAATACTTATTGTTAGGATTTCAGTTTTCTCCGTCTAAAGATTAAAGATTATGATTAAATCGAAGATTTCATTCAAGACGTGTTAGTTTATTAATAATTATTGTTAGGATTTCAGTTTCCTCGGAAAGTGATGTTAAGTTGTTTGGCAATGCGGAGACTAGAAACCATACCTCAAAATCCAACGAAACATGCCTAAGTCTATAATGAAACATAACAAGAGAATAAATGATGGCGAGAAATATAAAAAACATAGGAGATTCCCAAGAGTTTTTCCATGCCATGTCTGGTCTGCAATAAGCTAAGAGGAGTGTCAATTTATCAAACAAGATTTAGATAATATATATTTCATTTTAAAAAAATTAATCTCAATTTAAAAATAATAAATAAAGCATAGAGATAGTTTAGTTTTAATATATTATTATTGTAATAAAAATATATATGAATATTATTTTTCATAAAATATATGCACATTAATATTTTGTTTACGGTGATTTTTTGCCAAACAAAAGTCAATCAAATTCAAAATAGAAATAAATGTTTAATGTTTTTTATTAATTTTTTTTTAAATGAATTGAATTTCAGAAACTCATAAATATTAAAATATACCTTAATGCTCAAAAAAATACTCATAGAGATACTTACATTTCATCAATAAAAAAACTCCTCTTATCTAGAGTAATGACCGAAATATAAATGACTTGAAACTGTTTTTAAAGTTAAATTGTAAGTTAAATTTAATTGAACTAGAATAAATGTTGGTTTTAAATTGTCCATATTTGTTGCAAAATATTTAATAATGTTTTTGTAACTATGACAGTAAATCGATTAGGTGTATACAAATGTTATCCTAAGTTAATTTTTGTAATTTGAAAAGATTTCAATTGGATTGAAATACTTGACTTGCGGTGATCTTTGAAAATACGAATGCATTTCAAAAAAAAATTGGTGTAATTCAGATCACGTAAATTGGTCAACGGGTTGGTATGTCATATCTAGGTTTGAATGGTCTATCAAACCTGAGAAGAGTTATTCTTTCTAATATAAAAAATATCTTGATAAGTCTCCCATGAAAAGATAGATTTCTACTTGTGTAAATCTGAAAGAGTTATGGATATAAGAAACTTATGTAACACAAAATTTGATAAATAGTAGTGGTTTATTTATTAAAATTCTATTCTGAATTAAGAGCATTGAGGTATGTGTGTGGGGAAGATAATTTGAAGACGTTGTTGACTTCTATTAATCCTTTAAAAAAAACAAAATTTTTTATTTAATAAAAATGTTTCATATATTTTTTTATTTAATAAAAATGTCTTTTATTTAATAAAAATGTCTCACATTCTAATATTCTTAAAACTAAAACTTATAAAATCTTATATAAATTAAATAAAATATTTTGTTTTTGTTGCAAATTATTTAATACTTTTATTAGTACAAATAAATTGGTTAACTAAGATAATAGGAATGAAAGAAATATTAGTTATAAAATGAGAAATCATGAGACAAAAGTGAACACATTGCTCATATGAGAAATATTAGTTATAAATTGAGAAATCATAAGACAAGTAGTGAACACATTGCTAACATGAGTTATCGGAGTGGAAAATTTTATATGAGTTCTTGATATTGTTGGAGAACAGTTGAAAGGTCTTATTTCATTCTTTAAAAAATATATAAAAAATAAATTTGAAAATGCCATTAATTCTGTTAAAGAAATTTTCTATAATTATTAAATAAAATATTAATAATTTATTTATTAACGTTTGAAAAAGTCACGTCTAATAGTTTCGCTTTGGGCCTCATAACATCTCATAACGTGTTGGGTCGGCCCTGTTTCGTGACGGTTACTCTCCCTCTATGAACACATTTTTAATTAATCACACGCGGGAAACTGATATTTTCTTAGCTTTTGTTTTTGTCAACCTTTCCTTTACCGTAACTTTATTGAATGTCGAATCTCTATATTTAAATGACTTCATCATTGTTGATGGTTCATATATTTTAATTCAAAGTTGACTTTTACATTGATTGTGATTTCAACTCGTCATTTTTCTCGAGTGAACTCCTCTTTGTTGACAAATTTTAATTGTCAATTAACATATTTGTTATCTTAATTGTTTATGTTGTTTATATACCTTAATTCTTAGATATGCTAGTTAAATACTCATGCGTTCACATGATTTTGCAGAATTATAGTTTATAGATCAAATTGACATTATATACATAATATATTTACATTTAGATTATTTAATTATTTATGCACTATTTAATATAATAACACACAACAATTAAAATAAATTAGAACATTATTTTTTTCCCTTAGAACTTAGTTTAATTGAAAAATACTAATATCTTTAAACTAAACATCATATTATGAGTTTAAATTTAAAATTTTATAATTGTGTGTGTGAACTTGAAATGATGTTTATTATTCTGTATTTTTATTTTGATAAAAAATAGCATAACATTTTTTCAAAAAAAAAAAGAAAGTAAGAGCGGAACATAAATTATCTTTAATGTGATAGAGAAATGTTAAAGTCACATCCTCTAAAACACTAAGACTCCAGTAACTTGATGTGCATCTTCTTTTTAAATTATTTTATGTGAACCTTCTTTATCTTTTCATCTTCTGTATTTTCTGTTTCTTAAAAAAAAATCATCTTCTATATTCCCTTCCACATACCCTACATCTTTTCCACCATTAATTCACCTCTCCCATCCAGCGTGACATTACTTCCTTCAACCATCAACTACACATTCCTCCCTCAAAACCAAAAAAAAAAAAAAAGACATTTAAATAAAATCTTTGACCAACAATTAAAATCCAACAAGAGATGTCTCAATCCATATCATCTTTCCACAACACAATCTCTTCACTCTTTTCATCAACACCACTATTGCTTTGATTTTGATAATTTTGAAAATGAATCACTCAAAGTTGCAAAAGAATTAAACATTGTATATTACATTTACTTCCCTCATTGATGAATAACATTATTAGGTGAAAAGGCATTGGTAGCATCCTTTAATTATGAGGATATCGATGAATGACCTCAACCCAAGTGAGAAACTTGAAGAATCACCATAAGTATTCTTGGGTAAAAACCTCAGATTTTTTTTTCACTAGCCTCCCAATGACTTTTTTGAGGCAGATTAGTTGTGTCAACTTGTATAGCCGATTGTAGGTAAAGAATTAAAAAAGAGATAATGTGTCATCAACTTATTGGAGTGTATTAGACCTAGTTCATACCATGCTAATACATTATTGCAACATGTATTGAACCAACTAAGTACTATGGTAATATTGAGATGAGTGAAATAGGAAAAACATGAAAATAGTTTTTAATTTTTTATACAAAATTATATTTTTTAGTCTTTTATGTTATTTAATTGTCACAGTTTGATTTCTTATCTTATTTTTATTTCAAATTGATTTTTTATGTTTTAAAATTACGAATTGGTCCTTTATTTATTTTTTTTAAAAAAAAATGTTGATGCTTTAAGCCACATTAATTTAATTTTTAATAATTTTTTAAAATAAAAAATAATAAAACTATCATCTTTATCCCGTACATCATTATCTACGTAAAAACGTAGAAAAAAATAAAAATAAAAAACAGGACTTCAAAATTAAAAAATGTAAATTGAAAATCAACCAAAAAACCATAACAGACATCACACATAACTCAGATCCTTAAAAAAAAAACCATTCTTTTCTAATTTTTTGTGAAAATCAGCTCATTTTTAGCTTCATCATCTTCTTCACAATCTCCCAAACATATTTCAGAAAATACCCAATAAAATGTCAAAAGAAACCAAAAACATAAAGGAGAAGAAAAGAAGGGGCGGGGGGAAATATGTTCAACCCATAACCTGTTGTTTTTGAGTTTCGAAAAAACTATTTTAAAACTTATTTTCAGCCATCGAAAAGATTACTAGGTTAAGTCGCGGACTTTTTAAATATTCCGTGACATTGTCCAAAATTGTGCAAGGCAGACTATCAGTATCAACCACGATGTTCCTGGGATAAAACAAGCTAGATAAAACTGTATTGGAGTTCTACTGCATGATAGAAAACCGTTCTAGAATTACACCATTAATATGACTATAATGGCTAATCTAAAAACATGATACTTAAGACCACTCATAAATCGAAGGAACTACGACACAAAAACCAATCTAAAACCGAAAGAAAAGTGGTATTAGGACCACTCAAAAAATCGAAGGGACTACGACACAAAAACTATTCTAAAACCGAAAGGACAGTGGTATTAGGACCACTCAAAAAAAAATCAAATGGAAAGAAAAAAAGGGGAGAAATGGCTCGGAAGTGCATCAAGTAGAAGAATGAGAGAGAAAGTTAGGAATTGCATCCAACTTTGGTGTATTTTTCACAAGAGTTTAACATTCTTTATATATTGATGGAAGCAATCTCACATATGTAAACTATCCAATGTGAGACTTTAGTATTTATACAGTTGAAAACTATTCAATGTATAAAAGTTTTCTAATGTGGAACTTTAACAATTTTTAAATTCACATACTAAGTAACGTACTCTCTATGTTCCAACAATCAAGGACTTGAATTAAAAAAAAAAAAAAGTTTCTGAAGTAGCGTCAAATGCTTCTATAAGATTGTGCATTAACAAATGTGTTTTATGATTTAAATCTTTGTATAGTAAGTAAGATTCATATTCAACAAGAGTGACTCCTAGTCTTGAACTCTATCTCTGATATCAAACTCACACACAACCTTTTCATTAGGTGTATTCTCAAAAGCTTGTGCATTAATGACCCTACACGTCTATTCCAGTATAGTGAATGCTCTAGCAATTCTGCCTTGAAATACAATAGAAAGCGGCCCCACTTCCACATTCACATATGTGAGTCTATCAAGAGTACTCCTTTAGCGAGGTACTCCGCTCCACGTAGATTATAGATATCATTAAAAGTTTTTATTACCTCATGCTATCATCGTTTCAAGAATCATGCTTCTCTATCATCTTAACATTATAATAACAATTCTCAATCTTTGCAACAGATGCAGTACTATCGTAGTGGATCAACACAGTTGGCATTGATTTTTCCCATAAAGGGATCTCAGCTAGCAAGCATCTCAACCAACTCACTTCTTCACAAGCAGTTACTAATGCTATCATTTTAGACTCCATAGTGGATTGAGCCAATATCTTCAGTTTCTTCGATTTTCAAGATACAACTCCACCAGCTATGCTAAATATATAGCCATTGGTTGCTTTTGAATCATATGATAAAGTTTTTCAATCAGCTTCTCTGTATCCTTTAAGGACGACATGAAATCTTTGATAATGTAATCCGAGAGTCGTGGTTCTTTTAAGATATCTCCGAACTCTCTCGATTGTGTGTCAATGCTCTATATTAGGTCTATTGGTAAATCTTCACAATAGTCCCACGACGTAGGTAATGTCGGGTCTAGTATAGTCAGTGGCATACCTGAGGCTGCCAATGATGCTTGCATATTTAGTTTGCCTAACACTTTCTTCAGGGTTTTTGAAAAGTTTCACATATTGTGTGCAAACATGTTTACATTCAAAGTATTTATATTTCTTTAAGATTTTTTCAATATAGTGAGATTGACCCAAAGAAATTCTATTTTTTGACATAGTAATCTTGATTCCAAGGATTACTCTTGCTTCTCTGAGATCTTTCATATCAAAGTTGTTGCACAACAATGATTTCATAGTATTTACAACATGAATGTTTGAACCAAATATGAGTAAGTCGTCTACATAGAGACATATGATAGTGTAAATGTCATTTTTAGATTTGTAATAAGTACATTTTTTCACTTTAAACTCATTCGATATAATCAAGTTATCAAACTTTTCATGCCATTACATAGGAGCTTGTTTAAGACCATACAAAGACTTATCTAACTTACAGACCTTGTTTTCTTGTCCATGAATCACAAAACCTTCAGGTTGTTCCATATAGATTTCTTCTTCCAAGTCACCATTTAAAGAAGTAGTACTTGACATTCATTTGGTGTACACCAAGTTATCAATAACAGCAAGTAAAATTAGTACCATAATGGATGTAATTCTAGTGATTAGTAAAAAAGTGTTCGAAGAAATCTATATTTTATCTTTGTCTAAAACCTTTGGCTACAAGGCGAGCCTTGTATTTATCAAAAGTTCCATCGAGTTTTAGTTTTTTTCTTCAAGACCATTTACAACCTATCGGTTTGCAATCAGGAGGCATGTCTACTAAATGTCAGGTCTTGTAAGACACTAGAGAATCCATCTCATCATTTATAGCTTCTTGCCATAGATTTGCATCCAAAGACGACAAAGCTTCTGAAGATTTATAGGATCATCATCTAAAATATAGACTGTATAATCGGGTCCATAATCTTTAACAACTATGGCTCTCTTACTTCTTCAAGGTTTTGTTTCGTCTTGTTTGTTGCTTTTTTGTGCTCCAGATCACAGGAATGTGATTTGTTTCGATTCCCCCTCTATTTCTCGATTTGACAGGGAATTTATTTTCATAAAAATCAATATCATTTGACTTTATGATCAATTTATAATTTAGGTCATAAAACCTATATGCTTTGATGTTTACTGCATACCCAATTAATAAACATTCATATGTTGTACAATCGAGTTTAACTCGCTTGGGATCGGGAATTCTGACATAAGCCAGACAACCTCAAGTTCAAAAATAAGACAAGTTCGGTTGTCTTTTCTTCAAAATCACATAAAGAGATGTTTTGTTTTTAGATTTAGGAACTCTATTCAAAACATAACAAACAGTCAATACAATTTTCCCCCACCAATGAGATGTAGCACCAGAGTTAAGCATAATAGCAACAAATAGTTCAGGAAGAGTTTTATTTTTCTTTTTTATGTTTTACCATTCATTTGACGCTAATATGGTGCATTTTTTCATGTATAATCCATGCAATTTATAAAACTCATTAAACAAACTAGAATTATACTCGATTCCTCTATCACTACGAAATCTCTTAATTTTTCTACTAAATTGATTTTCAATTTCAGTTGCAGAGATCATAAAAATGTCATGCGCTTCACTTTTATTTTTCATTAGATGTACAAAAGTATAGTCAGAACAATCGTCAATAAAAGTGATAAAATAACGTTTTCCATTTCTTGTTAAAGCCCATTAAGTTCACATATATCAGAGTGTATTAACTTTAGAGGCTTAGATTCTCTATTTATTGATTTAAGTGAACTCTGTCATTTTAGCTTGACTACAAAAATCAGAATTTTCAAAATCATTTAAAGATAACTTTGGAATTAAACCTAAGTTACTTAAGTTTGAAATCACACGTTGGTTCACACGATAAAGTCTAGCATGCCAAATATTAAAAATCACACAACATGTAAGAAGAATAAGACATTTATTTTATTAATTTCAACATTTAATTTAAACATGACATCTGTGGCGTACCTTTTCCTTACAAAAAGAATCATTTTTAGAAATGATGTACAAATGTGCCCCTATAGACTGAGTAAACCATGTATTATTCAGAAGAAAACCATAAACAATATTCTTTCTTATCTCTAGAGGCGGTTATCAGACTTCCTAGATAAAAATATTTTGTTTTATGCTTGAGAGAATTTTTGAAATCCTTCCAAGCAGGGGCAGTTTGTCCATGATAACAACAATTTGAAATTGTTCATCAAACGTCACACCTTCAAAGATGATCTCATGAGCTTTCTTCTGAATTTCATGGGATTGAGCCTCCACAAATCTATCATCGGTCTTTTGAGCCTTGAGGTAGCGGCTCATAACATACTTTTTAGCTTTAACTTACTCGGTATCATATTTCTTCTTCAGAGTATCCTAAACATCTTTTGTAGTATTGCTGGAACTGTAGTAGTCATCAGTAAGTCCATTAAGAATATAATTCTTATAGAGGTAATCATTATCCTCCCACTGGGTTAATTATGAAGCTTTCTTATCTTTTTCTGTTTGCTTAGTTGTTTATGTGACCACTAGAATGTCATTTTTCTGAACGTTGACAACTTTTTTCATAGTTAAGAAAAATAACATTTTTTGTTGTCATCGTTTGAAGTGACATCCCTAAAAAAGAAACGATCATTAAAATCAGAAACAACAGAACCAGATCCAGTAATCTCTTCGGTTGACATGACATATAAAAACGTCTTAAAATTGTTGTTTGAGTTTCGAAAAAACTATTCTAAATTATTTTTAGTCATCGAAGAGATTACTGGTTTGAGTCGCGGACTAAGTTGCAATTTTTAAGACATTTCGTGACATTGCCTAAAATTGTGCAAGACTATCAATCACGATGTCTCTAGGATAAAATAACACATATAAAACTCTATTGGACTCTAAATTGGTACTTAAGACCACTCATAAATTGAATGGGCTACAACACAAAAACCGCTCTAAAACCGAAAGAATAGTG
The DNA here is from genome assembly GCA_037974755.1 of Cicer yamashitae. Classification (NCBI taxonomy): domain Eukaryota; kingdom Viridiplantae; phylum Streptophyta; class Magnoliopsida; order Fabales; family Fabaceae; genus Cicer; species Cicer yamashitae. The sequence continues at coordinate 52,816,549 of JBBPBQ010000002.1, read as the reverse complement.
GTATAAGGACCACTCAAAATATCGAAGCGTTACGACACAAAAACCGCTCTATAACCGAAATGACAGTGGTATTAGGACCACTTAAAAAATCTAAGGGACATAAAGAAATTAGAGAAGTGGCTCATAAGTGCATCGAGTAGAAGAAGAAGAAGAAGAGAGAAAGTTGGGTTTGCACACTCTTTATATAGTGATGGAAGCAATCTTACATATGTAAACTATTCAATATGTAGGACTTTCGTATTTATAGAGTCGATTTAATGTATGAAAGTTTTTCAACGTGAGACTTTTAGAATTTTTAAATTCACACACCAACATACTCTCTATATTCCAACATAAACACTATGAGAGTCGGCATCGTGACGCACCCTGTCACCGGAACAACTGACCAACCAATAATAACCGCAGTTTCCGCCAGAACCAACATCTCCGAGCTTAAACTCTGTAGTCGCGCACCACCTCATGGGTGGCCATGTTTTTGTCTCTCTCGTCTTACTTCTATTTTGTTTCTTCGATGTATGAACGCAGCCACCGCAACCTCTTTGGCTTCTCATTTTTAATGTTTGTTACCTTTATTTAAATTAATTTGATATACAAACATTAGGTTTTCTCATGTTTATTTTTTATGCTTTAAAACAGACCCAACCTAAGCCTCATCCCTGGTCTCTTCTATAGATCTATCTGGGTTTGTGTGTTTTTAATGATTTTTTATTTTATTTTAGATTAAGGGTTTATTAATCTCATTAGTATTTAAAGTTGGAAATTCAAAAACTCCATCAAAGAATTAACTTTAAGAACATATATCAAACCATTTCTGGAGAATAAGTACATAAGGATAGTTTCAAAGAGTATTTTTTGTGAGCTTCTTTCTCTTGTATTCATAACATTTTTTTTTCTCACCTCCACACGCACTTCTAGACATAATTTTAAAAGAAAATAATATATTTGTTTTCTAAAAATATTATTATGGGTTCCTTCAACTCAATTATTTAACGTATGGAATTATTTATATATAAGCTAACCGTTCCTCCCCAATTCACGTAAAATGAATATATTATTTTGACACAAAAACCATGTGCAATATATTAAATAGGACTTTGTAATTACTATATTTTAAAACTAGTATCAGATGAAATTAAAATATAAGACTTTGTAATTATATAGAAGGAAAATGTTGACTAGCATGCTGCTAATTCAGAATACTTATTTTTGTCTAATATTGTATATGGAGCTTAACCCAAATCCTCTATTTAATAAAATTAGTTGGTGGCTGATAGTTTATATATAATAGTTGTTAAACTATATATAATGTTTGGTAAAATTAATTATTTAATTAGCTTAAAAATGTAAAATGATATTAAAAATAAATTTTATTAATTAATGTTTAAAATATTTAAACATTGTAATTTAAAATTTATCAAATCTGATATGATTTTTATTTATTTATCTATTTTATTTATTTCAATTAAAACAAATAAATTATTTACTTAAATATTAATTATTTTAAAATTTAAGTTATTTATAATTCATTTAAAATTATAATAAATAAATTGTTTATTAATAAGATATATTTTTATTTATGTAGCTAGTTTATTAATTTTAAATTATAAGAAGTAATTTATTTTAAATTATTTACTTTAAACTATTATTTATTAAAATTATTTTAATTTTAAATTATTTATTTTTAATTATAATAATTAAATTATAAAGGATAAAAGAAAATTATTTACAGTAATAAGGATAAAATTGGAAGAAAAAATGATAAATTTTAAATTATAAGTTTATAAGCTGCTTGAATTAACTTATCAAAAAACACTATAAACTTATAAATCACTGTTACCGATCAAAGCTTCGAAGGTGCAAAAACTACAAAACACGATCTTGGATATGTGGCACATAAATGGATGACGTCATTAAGTTAGAATTTGTCTCATATAAAATGAAAAGTTGATAAAGTGAATAAATCAATGATAGATTTTCTATCTAATTATGATTAGTTATGCATCTGCATATAATATCAACCATTACTTTATTATTTATCAACAATTAATATTACCCACTTTATTATCTAAAGTAAATTTCTCATTTTAGAGGATTCTAATCCATTAAGTCACACATACTATATCACTCTCACATTTTTAAAATTATTGTTCTATTTAACTATTTCACACACATTGAAAAAAAATTGAACAGTACAAACTCAATATCTTGGTCATCTTACACAACCTCAAACTTATACTCCATACAATTTGCACTTATAGAAATGCAATTTAATGAAAACTTGAATAGTAGAGACATTATGATCAAAGATATGGTAACCAGATGAAGGATAAATTTGATAAGTATTGGAGTGTTTATTCGATCACTCTTGCACTTGGAGATGTTCTAGTGAACGTCCTCGTTTGATCCACTATGTGTGGTTGATGGATACTCTAATCCTCTTGCATATGGTTGGCAGAGAAATGCTTAGATACTTGAACAAGTGGTTTTAATACGAGGTTCCCGAGTGAAAACTTCATATTTAAAGTTTTATTTGATGATGTAAAATATAAGCACATATTAACTACTTTGTCTATATTTAATACTATTGTTTCCTGATTACCATTCAATTAATTTATATTTTATTTCCATATTTCTCATGGAACAAGTTCTCTAGAGGATAATTTAGAAAATACTGCTACAAATTTTTTTTAATAATTATTTTGAGAAAACAAAATGAGATTAAGTGTATGTTTGGTTCCAATTTTAAAAGAGGAAATTTTGATTTTATAGGTGTAGATTTTATTTTGACATGTTTTATTGTTGTCGAGTAAAATTGATTAAAAATTTAAAATTTATTTTAATTTTTAACTAAAATTTGTAGCTTTTAACTCAAAACGTAATTTCTATACTCAATTTTGTTGTTCAACTCACGTTTACATAAATGAATTCAATTATAGTCACTTTACATTCAACTCACTTTAATCAGAATCAAATTTTCAAAATAATAATTATTGTTACCGCATAACCAAATACATAAAAATAATTATTTTTCTTTTTTTGGTCTAGAATAATTATTTTTCTTAAAGGGTGCGAAAGTAATTCTCTAGACGGAGTACTCCCTCTCCAATGAATTAAAAGCAAAAATGATCAAATTTTGCATATTAAAAAATATTGTTGATTACATTTAATCTATGCAATATCTATAAAAAAAAAGTTAAATCTATTGACTAAATTATCCTCAACGATCATTAGGTAGGATAATTGGAAATGTAAAAATCATATTATATTGTCTTTGTCTCTATATGGAAGACTCATTTGATCAATACACAAGAATTAAGAAATGTAGTTTTTACATTAAATTTGTCAATAATGTGTATTATCTTTCCGAAACTATCATTCAATTATTACAATAGATAAACAATTGATCTTTTTCTCCCTCTGTCCCTAATTTTTTGTCCTTCTACTTTCTAATTTTTGTCTCAAAATTTTGGTTATTTTAAAAAATAAAGATACAATTAATGACATTTTTCCTTTTTTTAGAAATGTCCTTGTGACACTTGTTAAAAACTCAAATGTCAAAAAAAAAATTTAGAAGTTGTGTAATTCATATTTTAAAATTGTAAATAATGATAATTTCAACTCACAGGTTATTTTTTATTTCTTTTTTGTTTCCTTAACAAGTAAAGACACTTGTTAGTATGAGCTTCTTTTTTATTGAATGACGTTTTTCTATGTGCTTTATAGAAACCAAAAACATGCATTTTACGTTTATTAAATGATTTGATGGTAAAATGGTCTAAACTCATATAACTTTACAGGAGTGTTTGGAATACACTTTCTAACAAACACATTTTCTTCTATTAGTTGAAATTGGTCACATCAAATTGTGTGGTCTCATTTAAAATTGTTGGGACCCACATGAATTTTAATAAATAAAAGTGTGTGTTAAATTGTACATTGCTAGCATTATTCCTAATTTTATTATTTCTCAATATATATGTTCAAACTTAAAACGGCTAAAGATAAATATTGTAACTGAATTAACTGACTTTCATTGAATGTGTCAATTGACTTATATACAAGAGATCACAATAGAATTAATTGGGCCAACTATTCTACAACCAATAAGGCCTATAGAAAAAAAAATACAAGAGGCAAATCCATCAACCACAAACACAACTATTTACAAACGGTGGATGTTCATTCAACTTCATATTTATTTATTTTTATCTAATTTTAGCTTTTAATAATGTAAAATACACTATTAAATTTAGTTTTTGACAGTGTATTGAGGACGGATGGGCAAACATAAGGATTGACTCAAAAAAAATCTAATAATTATACATTGTATAAATTATGGTTTTTTTTTATTCTACATGAAATACCAATTTTTGACGATATTAGGATTTCTTATATTTTTACCGGTAATAAAACTGAAATCAAATCACACAACGAAAAAAATAGATTAAGAAAATGAATTTGACTTCTTTTAAGGGAGTAATTTACTTTAAAAAATAAAGTTAGAATCAATTGTTAATATTATTTATATATTCATGATCAATTATAAATTATTTTATTATCAACCTTTATTTATTCAGTTTACTAACTTTTCATTATATGAGTCAAAATCTTAAAAATTAATATTGCACTGAAAGATGAATTGGTGTAACAAAATAAGGGGTGACTGTATTTGGGTAAAGAGCAGTAATAGAAATTGAATCACAAGGGATGAGAGGGCAAGAGAGAGAAAGAGGGTGGATAAGGGATTGTGTGATGAAAGTTATATATACTTTCATTTTTTATATGATTAATCTAAGAATTTTGATTATATTTTAAACAAATCTAATGGTATACAAAAGTGGTATATTTTATTCGAAAGAATGAGTTAATTTATTTTGAGAATTATTAACAAATATCGAAAAAAATTGTTAAAAACTTAAAAAATAAAAATATAATTTTGAAATTTGTATATTAAACATTTTAAAAATTAATCATTTTTATGTAATATTTTATTTTATTTTATTTATTTTTTAACAAATGTTTTTAAGATATTTATTAATCTGATCTATTTTATTTTATTTCAATTTTTGACGTATGTTTTGTTAACAAATTCCATTTGTCTTGCGTTGTTTGAATTTAATTGTAGTATATATAACACAATCTTATATGAGTTGGTTGTTTAATCATTAATGTATAATGGTCTTGTTTAATTGTGTTTGTCAATTTTGTTTGATGATTGTGTGATGGGTTAGAATTTAAAGAAGGTAATACATAAATAAATAAATTTAATATAAATCATATCTATAAATTTTAATATTAATATATAGTCATTTGTTATATTATCACAATGCATTAAGATTAATGTCAACAGTATAATTATATATAACATTTATTTTAGTATATTTTAATGACATAGTAAATAATTATTGATTAATATTAAAATTTATAAATATAATTTATATGATAATAACTATTAATTTAATTAATTTAAAAAAAATATTTATCCAATACAATATTAATAAATAAATATAAATTTTTATTAATTCATCATCTTTTTATATATATTTATGTGTGTTTAAATATTATGTTTAAATAATTGTGATGAACCAAATATTTTCTGCAAAAGATAAAAGCGTTGAATGGTGGTACGGTAACGTGACGGTGAGTTTGAAAAGTGAAACCAGTGTGACATTTATGGCAAAGTCCAAAAACATTAATGAATAGGGTCATCAGAGACCAAGACAACAATATTGTGGAGCAATTTACGATCATGGGATTGTTGCTAGACTTTCTAGTATTTCTGCACAAATTCACACACACTTTGGCCATGCCTACTTAAATGCAATATTTTAAGACCATACATCACCTTAATGTGTTTTTAACTTTTACTTACGGAAATTCGTGATCTTTTTGGACTGTGTTTGAACTTGTGATTCTTCTGCCTTAGCTCTACTCCTCTGAAGTTAATAAAATTATATTTTTTATCTTTTATTCTGATTATATTCATGAAAATAATCAGCTAGTTTTAAAATAGAATATGGTTTTCATCAATTATCATGTTTGATGCAATTTTAATATCAATTCATATTTTTTTATCCCATAAATGATGGTGTTTAGCTTAAAAAATGGTAAATTTTTGCTCTAAAAATGTAATTTTTCTTCAACTTTACAATTTTGAGACAATAGATTATCATTTTTGGTTAAAAAAAATCATCATTTTAGGGTTAAAAATTGTGACTAAAAATACAATTAATGTGATAATTGAGAGCTAAAAAAGTTAGATTTTAAAATACGAGTATTATTTTTTGCAAGTGTGATAAATATGGGATTAAAGTGTAATTAAACCATAAAATTATTTCATCCGTTTTATTACAAATGCCTTATTTGAATTGTGCATAATTTTTAAGAAAATAATTATATATTAATTTTAACTAATGATAAAATAAATTTTATTTACTAAAATACTCGTATTAATACTCCATCTGTTTCTTTTTAATTGTTACGTTTACAGAAATTTTTTGTTCTTA
>JBBPBQ010000002.1:52783337-52794796 GCA_037974755.1 Cicer yamashitae | reverse complement strand
ATAACACATGATAAATTAAACATACATGATATATATTTGTCATTGATCAATTTAAAAAAATACTAGATAAATATTTATCACTAATAAATTTAAAAAACACAAAATAAATATTTATCTGTGATAAATATAATAAAACACAAGATAAATATATGTTTTTTGATGCATAAAAAATACATGGCCCATATTTGTCACTAATAAATAAATAAATAAAAACAACGAAAAATATTTGTCATTGATACATGAAAAACTGCATCAGACAAATATTTAATTTTTTTTTTATATCTTTTAAATAAAATTGAGAATAATTATAATATATTAATTATAATTTGTTATTAAAATTATACACGAGATAAATATTTATCCTTAAAAAATTATCTAAAATTAATGTCTTTTTAATATTGTCTACATAAAAATCAGAACAATTATAATACACTCAATATAAAAATAAAAATAAAAACTATGGGTAAACCACCATTTTAGTCATTGAAAGTATGAAACACTATTATTTTGGTCCGTGACTCAATAAAAGAATTAAACTAGTCATCGAATTATCAAAATGTCAGTCAATTTAGTCTTTGACGTTATAATAGTCATGAACTATTTTGACCGTAAATTTATGTTTCAGATACTTTTATGATAGTAAGTTGTTTATTTCAGGTACTATTTCAATAATGCGAGAATTAATTTAAATTTTTTGTTTAGTTAAATATCAAAATAACAACGTCCTATACTTTTAAAAAGTAAAATGATAATTTACTAAAAAAACGATACATAAATCACATCTCGAACTAAGAAATTGGACCCGTGCATATCCAGGAGTCTCTTACTAGTTAGTAATAATAAAAATAATACATTACTTTACAAAACTGAAGTCCTCTTTTAAAATATCAATCCATTTTTTGAAGGAAAATGTTAATCTATAAATGATTAATAATAATAATATTAATTAATAATAATAATAATAATCTATCTATTAACTATTCATAAAATTTAAGTTTAAACTTTGACTTGAACAATAATTAATTATACTTTATTTATTTCATAACGAACTCTAAATTTCTGGACTATTATTATATCTCTTTTTCTACTTGATACAAAACGAATTAGGCTTCAATATGCACTTTCACAAAGTCTAAATTCAAATTATATGAAACTACTACTTACTATTTTCTAGAAATTATTAGGATGTATAGTTTTATAATATTTGTGTTGGTTGTGTGATGATTTGGAAGAATGATATGAAGAACACAAATAGCATGGTCGATAAACAAGCATTAGGGGTCTAAATTTTGAACTATTGAAAAGAAATGTATCATATCTGGATCGGATATCTAGTAGTAAAATATATATTGTCAACAAAAAATTTGCTCTCTTATTGGTTTACAAATTAAATATTAAATATATTTAGATAAGGGGATAAAAACTTTTAAGTTCTTTGATGATTAATTGCTATAAAATTTTATATATTACATATATCTATTTAAAATTTAAATTCTTTTTAAGATATTAAATTTAAATAGAGTAAAATACACTTCATGTAAGATCGAAAATAACCAAAGAATTTGCAATAAAAAATAAAGAAATAATTACTTTCTATCAAATTAGTTTCGCTGTCTTATTTTTCATTGTCTTTGAACATACCAATTTGGATTTCATTGGTATAATTGCACTCTTAATATAAAAAAGTGTTACCATGCCTCCAATCAAATCAGCGTTATGCTACTCCATTGTACGTTGTTTTTTACGCATTAATTTTATACATGTATTTATTATTTATAAATAACATTTTTTACTTTAAAAATCCTAAATGATTGTTTGTCTCTATAAAAAAGTACTTACAAAAAAAACATATTATCTAAATATATGCCAACACAATAACCGGCTTTATAATTTAGTGAAATTCATGTGGCTCACTATTTGAATAATTAGTTCCCCAAATAATAAGAAATTAAAGCTCACATAATTTAATAGATCGAGCCTAAAATTCAGTTTAATAGAATTTCATCTCATAGATCCTAAATTGGAGGAAAATAAAATGAAAGGAGCCTTCCATCATATTCCACTTCATTCCACTCATTTTTAAAATATCAAAACAATGAAACCTCATTAGTTAATACTCTACTCCATCAATCCAAACAAAGCCTAAATTTCACCAAATAACAAATTCTATTTAATGTGGCTCACCATTTTATTTTTCTTAATATGATATGCTGGAAACTTTATTTTCATTTTGATATCATTTGCAATAAATTTCCTCCCAAATGGTAATAAATTTCTTCCTCAATTAATTCCAACAGATTACATAGTTCAGACGGTCTGCTGTACTCAATTTGATAAATATGTAATCTTACCAACCTTTCTCTATATTGCAACTACTATTCCAGATGAAACAACGTTTTCTTTTATATGGATCCCAAAAATTATCCAGAAATCGTCTAGCTCCAATTTCTTCTAACGCTTCTTCCTCATTCTAGACCTTGCATATCTAGAGAGCACAGCCAAGGAGAGAGAGAAAAAAGAAAGTTAGAAAGATGAAATATCCAACATAGCAGAACAAAAATTGATAAAATCCATTAGGTTGGAATATACTCCATGTGCATGCCACCCCGATCCGATGATGGAAGCAAGCTTCCCTGAAGCTCCTCCATGACCTTAACAGCTTGATCAATTTCCTATCAAAAGAAGAAAGGTTGATAAAATCATCAATAAGCAAAACTTCAGGGCAAGGGTCGAGGGTTATTTGATATATTTGGCCCGCTTAGTTACACTTCAGTCGCAAAGCATTGAAGGGGCAGGGGTGTATACTATAGTCTATAGATAATTGCAGTCAAGAGAGAGAAGGTTGGACAAGATTGCATTTTGTTTAATAAATGTCAAATGGCAAAGAAATAGAAAATAAATTCAACTAAGAAATACTATCAAATATCAAGCAACCATGTCCCATTCAATGGTATGCCTATGCCATGTTGTCATAATTTTAATTAAGAGCCAATCATTCAGGAATCACGAGACAACAGCAGCATAATACAAGTTTGCCCAACTGATATTTTTTGTGCACCGAGTGAGGTTCCCCTTGATCACATTTTGTTCCACTAGACAGTTATATCAGCTGAGGTTGTACAGCTACAGTTTCCAGATAAATTTCATATCTCTAACTGATGTATCATGTATGCCAATATGAAAATCAAATTTTCAGAAACTTAAACTCATGACACGACTAGAAGACCATGATCAATTATCATATCATATTATATTTAAAGGTAGAGTTTCTTTTCAAAGAGCCCAGCACATCACTACAAAGAAAAGAGTAACTGAAGAACTTATGGAAAAGAATAGGACCAACAAATTTACTGTTGTAACCCTCAAATTGCTAAAGGTTAAATAAAAAAATAACACCGACTTACCTCAAAATCAGCAAATGCTACAGGCATTCCTCCTCTAGAACGCATTTTGACCAGGTTGAATCCAGCATACCTGGAAAAATGGATTGAAAACATTAAGTTCTGTAATCAAAAGCAAGTAGATGATGAACAACGCAGAATATAGATTTAACAAGAACCAGCGTCCAGCAGGTTGAACACTTTTACAATTTTATTAACAATACTGGAGGTCCAGGTCCTTAGTGAATCCATTAATAAGAAATAAAAGCAGCAACTTACACAGAAAAAGCTTGCTTTAATTCATCCTCAGTGCAGTTTGGACCAAGGTTTGCAATAAAAAGAGTGGAACATGGTCCTCCATCACCACCGCCCTTTTTGTGTTGCTCCTGCAGCCAATTTGAAAAAAACGTAATACATAAGTTCGTAATGGGAAAATAAAAAGACACATTTTACAAACTACACAATTCTGCATCTGCTGCATAATGGTTTGGCCGAAACACTGAAAGGAACAAGTTCTGTGAGCAGCATTTGATGAGAGAAAAATTATTATAAAGAGTTCTAAGTTCCAATATACTGCTAATGCTGGATTTCACTTACGCTTGCCACAGGTGCAACACTGTCAGAGCCAACAGCAGCAGTATCACCACTACACAAGCACAAAATATAAAAGACTTAGTAAACTAAAACAAAATTTAAAATACTTGTATAATTTTATCATTCATTTTTTGTTTGTGTTAACAATTTGCAGAACTTTGAACTTCTGAGCTATGGAAAGCAGAATTTAAATTAATTGTACTTTCAACCTTTGTGTGTTTGCTATATCACCATGGCTGCTGCCATTTTCTGATGGTTCGTCAGGTTCACTTTCACCTAAATGCGAAAACATGTGCAGGTGAGCAGCAACAATAAGAGGAGCAATAATATGAAACCTAACTACGGAAATACCTTTTTCTACTCTTTCCCTCTTCATATTCTAATATCACCCACCAAATTTATATTGAAAGGGACAAATATCTATGGTGTAATATAAAGACTCGACAATAAAACAGTAGCAAGCCATATTATCATCATAGTCATTTCAGAATAATAGATATCTATGTTGCTTTGAACTTATAGTTAAAGTAACATCACCATCATCACTTGACGATCCTTGAACATTGGCTTCCCCCTTTGACCTTTTATCTATAACCACATAGACTCCACCACCTGTGTGTGCAAAATAAAACCACTAATCATCCTGGAAAAACAGTAAAATTATAAACAGTAAAAGTAACAGCTAATGTAGGCTAATCTTATGTCATGAGCATGTGTTAGTGTTTGGATAAGCTCATAAAAATAGCTTATGACATGTCTATGAGTTATTTTCAGCTTATTTCATTAAGATGTCCAGGAGAGTAATGCTATGGACAAACGTTTAGACACTCACTTTTAACCACACGCTCAAATAGAGTGCCACGCTACCCATTTCTTTTAACCACTCACATGTTAACCGGTTCTGTAAGTTGACCTATTTTTTTATCTTTTTTCTTGATAATTCAGTATCCATCCAAGCTACCTCCATCATCTTTCATTTTTTCCAGCATCACACTCAAACGTTTCTTCTTCCAACAACTATTACTTATATCTTTTCCTCTCATTTTAACATTTTCGTTCTCCTACATACTTATATCAACCATAGCTTTTGAGAATCAAAATCACCTTTCTCTCTCTAAAAATTGTAAATTTTCTCTAACTTTTCACGATCGAAGACCAGATCTTAGTCTTCCTATGCAAGCTTTTCAATTTCCATTGTTCTGTCCTGGTTTACGTTCCATCTGATGACAGACCTTGTCACCTCTGCCATCTCTTGCAAGCCGTTTTTCGACCTCTGTTCTCCTTATCGTAAACCACAATTTCTACACCACTTATTGGAACCAGATTTCAAAAGCAAATCATCCAAGGAGAGCAAGAGGCGAGGTTGAGGGATGGTAGTGGTTGGTTTGAAAGCATTTGGGAAAACCAGCGGCCTGGATTGCTAGGAGGCGAGGTTGAGGAATGGTAGTGGTTAGTTGGTAGAGAGAGAAAGAGATATGAGCAAACTTCAAATCAGTTGTGCCGGTTGCCTATTAAACGATTTAATGAGAAGAGTGACGTGCCAGCATGCTAAAGCGAGCATTTGAGGGCGTGTGTTTGAACGTGTGACTGTAGCATTCCTCTGTCCAAGATTGCTTAATCTTATGAAAACAGCTTACATCATATATGAAAATAGTTTAGCCTTAATTCATCTTCAATTATAGAAATTTTTTATAAAACACACGGTAAGTGTTTATTCAATAAGAACTTAATTACATTGGTTACAGAACTGAACATACCATGAAACAAATTGAATTTCTCCATAATTCATCAAAATAAATAAATTTTATTAATTGGGGGGAATGGAAGAAAATTGGTTGAAGGATAAAAGCAATGGAATAGATGTGAAAATAAGAATATATCTAAATTCTATATATGCACTATATATGCATTATAGCTTGATAGTTGATACTTTCATGTATTCTATTCCTCGTATCGTTGTCCATATTCATCCTTACCAAGCATGCATAATATATATACCTGGTTTTCGCTTCCTCCTAGAGTTTGACCTGGCAAGTTCAATATGTAAAACAGACCCATATTGAGGATCAAATTTCACACCCTGACAATCATCAAGTAAAAAAGATATTAGATCTAAGACCAGCTTCTATATATTGTAAACATTTTATTTGTAAAATACTACCCATTTTATTTTATTTTATTATCTATCATACCACCACAATTGAATCACAAATTTGAAGCATATATAACAATCCACTAAAACTCCTAGGACTTCCTTCAGAGTATGACTATGTGTCAAGTCACTGAAATTAACATATTCTTACGAGGTGCAGTTCAGTTCATAGCTTCTACAATATCACTTCAGAAAGCATTTCGTTAAACTTAAACAGTTTAATTAAATGTTTATTCAATAAGCAATTTGAATAATCATCTTAATTAAGCGCTTATACCATAAGCGTGTACCACATAAGTGTGAGCTTGTGTATCTATCAATTATTTCTATAACCAAAAAAAATGTCAAACTATTTTCATATCAACTGTAAGTTATTTTCATAAGCTAACTTGGAGAGCTTATGAAAATAAGCTAAAAGCAGTTGATGGACATGTCATAAGTTATTTCCATAACTCTCCCAAACAATCTCATAAGTATTTAAATGCTTATACATAAGATAAGTCAATCCTAATTAAATGCCAATAGATAAGATAAGTCAATCCTAATTAAATGCTTACACATAAGTTGCTTTGAAGAGCTTATTGAAAATAACATGAAAACAACTTATAGACAATAGACACGTTATAAGCCATTTTATGTATATCTAAGCACTAATATAAGTGATTATGTCACAAGATAAAGTCGCTCCACTCTTTCAATGATTCCCTTAGTCCAAAAAGGAAGAAGATAGTATTAGTAATCATAGGGTCATAGAGTTGAAGATTAATCTTATATTGAAAATAAGCTTGAGATCCTAATACAAACAAAAACTCCTTAGAATATTTCATGTTGAATGATTATAAAAGATACCAATAGAATACATGAAATGTTCTATATAGAGAGCTAGTAGAGATTTTACAAACTAACTATCTCTAACTTAATCATCTCTAATACAAAAATATCCAATCTTAACAATACTAACCAACTAACTAACTTCCCAAACTACTAACAAAATATTCAATCGTAACATATGGCACCAAAATGTTTACTCCAAGGAACAATAATGAAAACAGATAACTGTAATATCGAAAAATTAAGCTATCTAATATCTTGAACTAAATTCCTAACTCTCAGTATTCATCGTGGATTGTGAAATTTGAAACTAGGCACTCACATTTAGAGCGTGCAATGCTGCCATTGCTGCCTGATGATTGAAAAACGTAGCAAATGCAACGACCTGAAAACAAAAGCGAATTTTCATCAAGTTTCAATCTCCGTTGAAACTGCAACACTCAATTGAATAGAAGTTTCCTTTGTTGAGGATCGAACTGAAAACGAGTACCTGGTTGGCGCGGCCGGTGTACTTGAGTTGGCAGGAGTCGAAGCCCGGGCGGCGACGGAAGAGGTTGTGGATTTCACGCGCCTTCACGTCGTCTGGGAGACCGGAGACGAAGAGAGTGTTGATGTTGCTCCGTTCATCTGGCTGGTACAGGTAATATGGATCGAATGGCGGTAGAGCCATTCGGAGTGTTGCGCCGGTGAAGATGAATTGGTGAGAACCGTCGTGTGAGGCGGTGAAAACGGTGGCCGGGGGTTGAGAGCTACTGACTCCTCCGGTTAGGGCTTGTTGTAACCAAAGGAAACGAAATCCATTTTCGTTGTGTAAGTGTCGTTTGTCTAACTTGAAATTTTTAATCTTAAAAGTTAATTAAAATTGATTTTTTTTCTTTAAAAAAAAACAATTTTAAGTTAACTTTTAGTTGAAAAAACAATTGACATATAAAAATAGATAAAAAAGGCGATGCAATATAAAACAAGTTTATACTACAACTAATAATAATTCATCACATTAATAAAAATTTAATAACTATATTTGATTTAAAAATCAATACAAGTTACATGATTATAATTGGACAACCGTATAAAACAATTTTACATCGTGAATGTACTACCCTTAAACTTTATAAAAATAATAAAAAATGACAATAAATATAATGTAATATAAATAAAAATAAAAATAACAATTTTGATACTATAGATTTGCAAACACAATAAAATTATTATCAAATTGTTATTGAGATATACCTACCTATTTTGGCAATATTTAAGATTTTCTTCACATGTGAATTTTACTACTACTTTTCTTGAAATCTACAATATTTAAAGAATATAATTTTATACTTTAAAAAGTAAAATAATTTAAATATTAAAAATTTATAATTTATTTAAAAATAATTAAAATAATAGTGGTAAATTTTTTGGAATTTTAGACAAATCTTCCGAGATAGTTGTTGGAGAGGTAATCGATGGTTGTTGTAACGGTCAAAGGGACTGATGGACGACAGTTGAGGACCAAAGTTGTGGCAAGAGGGAGACATATTGGTCAAAGGTGGTGGAGTGGTGATTAGAAGTGGTTGTCAAAATGGTAGACGTCAATGATGGTCAGAATGGTGGCCAAGAAGACCAGTGTAGTGTTGAGAATCAAATTCATATAACATATATATTGATCACTTTCAAAATGTGCTATCGTTAGAGCACTTGTATGATGAGGTTTTAATTGAAGAGTAAAAAATAAACTATTGAGTCGCATCACATCTAAGAAGGATTTAAGTAAAAACTGTGACTCCACTTGTCTTAAATATAGTGCATAGGTGTTAAAGAATTTAAAATTGATCCATCTAAGTTTAGGTTTTTAAAACATGTGGAGTCATAATCTTCTTAACTATGTGATGAACTCTTCAACCCAAAATTATGGAACCAATACAATACAATGAGTCAATCAAAACTCCAATGTACTAGCACTCTAACACCTGTGTTAATTATAGATTTTATTCACTACCAACCGAAAGAGAGCACATTATAAAAGTGATCAACATTAATTCTTGTCACAAATGCATTTTAAACACCCCCAATCCCTCCAAAATAAAAAACAGAACATAATCTAAGCATATTTAGTTTACTAAAATCCACACACAACAAAAATGAAAAACGACGATTAATTAATTAAATAACTGAAAATAATCATGAAGCAACAGAAACAATAACTTCTTCTTCCTCCTCAAACAACAAATCCTCTGTCTTCCTAAACACAGCATGCACCAACACAACCACAACAGCAACAAAAACAGCAACAACAATATTAACAGTAGCGTGCGTGAGAAGCAACAGAGCAACCGTAACAAAAGCCATAAGAACAACCACAAGTCTATCATCAACAAGTCGACCCCACAGAATCACCGGTTGATCACGCAAAAAGTAAAGAAACAACCACGCAGCCATTAGAAGAACGAAAACAATGAGCGAAATTGGGTGCCATAAAAGACTCAGAAACAGAATCAGAAGCAACACCATTGTGTAGTTCATGCGGAAGTAAGAGATGTTTACACGAATTCGTGAAATTGATTCTGGTATGATGTTGGAGGGGATGCCGAGTGATGGGAGATCGAACATGGTTTTCCATGCTCGACGTGTTCCTAAGCCAGCTTTGATTCTTTGTTTTCCGCGTGCTATGTATTCGAGTTTTGGTGGTGTTGGTGAGGTTGGGATTGTGCCGTAGGTTGTTGCAATGGTGGTGGAAACCATTGATGAAGGAAATGGTAATTGCAATATGAAAAATGAAATGCTTCCTACAACAAGTTTAATAATTATACAAGTTGTTGGGTCCTATGCTTTTCTGACTTTCTTTATGTTTTTATGTTTTTTTTTTTACTTTTGTGAATGAGTGTTTTATTATGAATAAATACTCTATCATTTATTTACGAAATTGACACATCGACTATCGTTCAATTGAAATCAGACATTTTAAATTTAAATTTAGTATTTAATTTTTTTTAAATGAAAAATTTATATTAAAATAAGGATAGTCCGATTAGGATTCAACGTTGCATATATCTCGATTGTGTTAGTGCTTGATTATGCCAACTTTATACAATATGAATTATATTTCTGTAGATTATGGATTTTGGGGATGAGATGTGAATGGTAATAATTTGAGTTTTTTATTTGATTTTTGCTCTTGGATTTGCATTTCTTTTTGTGAGTTAGATAGGTAGATGATTGAAATGTTGTTTCCAAACGAGTGAAGACATTTATAATAAGTTTTATTGTAGTCAAATTTGGAAAGAGGTTGGTGTTGCTTTCTTGCTTGGTTGTAGTGTTGAAACTATTTGATGAAGGGGAAATGTAGCACATCAATAGTTAGTAAGGTAAATAAATTTACAACCGTAAAATTTTAGGATATAATATTTAGTTTAACAATATTAGCATTTGTCAATCAATTTATGTCTTACGGATTAATAATTCATCATTTTAATCCTTAAATATGTGAGATAATTTTATTAAAATGATTTTACAAAATTATTTTTGAATTATATTTTGTTTGTCAGTTTAATCCTTAAATATGTCTTCAATTAGTTTGTTTAGTAATTGAATATGTTTTATATTAATTCGCTTAGTCAACAAAAGTACTAATAAAAGACAGTGTAAACTATATATTGGTTTTTGCATCAATTTCATATTTGATCTTTTTGATCACTCCCCTTGATTCTTATACTTGAATTTAATATAGAGGCAAAAGCTTTATTGTTGGCGACTTACTTTATAATAGAAAATAATAAATAAAAAAATATTAAAATCAATCAATGCATTCATTAATTGTTTTAATTTTTTTAATAATTTTAACATAAATATTTTATTAAAAACTGTGAGACATTAAATATCTACTAATAATATTAAAAAGACAAATCTTAAACATGGATATAAAAGTAATTTGAACCATAAATGTACCTTAATAGTCGTAACTTTTTCTTATATATAAAATCAAAAAATTCTCTTATATATAAGACCGGAGGGATTATCTTTTAATGCATGGATCTAAACCTCAAGTTTGCAGTACTATTTTTCTAAGATATTGTCTCTAAGTTATTCATAGTTGTGCACCTTCACAATTTTACCTTTAAGGATTCGAGGAATTTTGATCTTTATAAAACTATCTTCAACTACGATTTTTAAGTAATGTGAAATTTATTTTTTGTATCCTAAAATAATTGTCTTGATTTATTGAAGTTTAGTCAATCTTCATATGTGATGATAATACTAATTTTCCCACCTCAAGTCTTTTACATCGTTTTATGAAGTATTATTATGTGCATCGTGATTTATATTTTTTAATCTTCATAGTTTTTATCTTAAATAGTGCAGTGATCGATTAGAAGTAAGTATTTATAAACCAACTTTGAATTCTTCTTTGTTTTTCTATCATTTTTTCTTTTATGTTTAGAGAGAAATAGATACAATAACAATTTTATACACAAAAATAAAATATATTGTGTGTCTATCTTCTCTAAACATAAAGG
>JBBPBQ010000002.1:52767602-52783123 GCA_037974755.1 Cicer yamashitae | reverse complement strand
TCACTTCAATTTCTTCATCTCATAGTGTAGATTAGAAAAATATTCTTCATTAAATTTTTTTTTTATAAGAAATATTCATTGCATCTTAAACTTATAATTCTAGCACGAAATTTGTTATATTCTTAAACTAGAGAAAACTTAAAAAAATAAAATTTACAAGAAAACATTACATTTTGAATGTTAGAGTTCACAATAATGATATATGGAGAATGACGATAAATGGTATGAATGATTTTTTTTTTTAAATGCAAGAATGATGATTTTTTTTGTTATAAATGATTGATTAAAAAGTCAATTTTAAATTTTAAGGAAATTATTGGTGGATGTGTTAAAGTGATCTATCCTATAATCTTCGTTCTTTTTCATTTTTTTCCTTTCGTACAAATTAGCATTTTTCTATATGGACACATATATATGTAAAAATATGGTTAATTCATTTGAATAATTAATTAATTCGAATCATGAAAAAAAATGATAAATTCAACTATATAAATAATTCCAAATTTTAACGTGATCTAAATTAATCATTCACTCAAGTGATTTAAACACATTTTTACACACATAATCAATAAACGTAAAAAAAGCAGGTGTTTGTGAAATATCTTTTCTAGATTTGATAATGGTACCATGCTTACTATTTATAACTCTACCTTGCGCGACCTAAGTAGAGGTGAAAAAAATATATTATCTATCATGCATCAATATTTTTAGTCCATGTTTCATGCCAAACCCGATTGTGGTTTTTTAGTATTTGTTGTGCTGTAAACGACAGAGACTAGAAGTAGTGAGGTGATTGGATAGTGGGATACAAAAAAAATCCATCTTTGCTTTATTAATTTCATCCCTTTGAAGGATCCCACACTTCCAACTAACCACACTACACATTTTGTAGTGACAGCAGATCATGACTCGAGGCAGGGCTGTAAGGCAAGTTATCAGGGCATATGCCTTAAGCCCCACCTTCACCAATCATTAGCAATTACATCATTTTTTAATGTTAAAAACTTCATTGTAAAAATCAGCTGAATACATTAGCAAGTAGGATTCGATGAAAAATTGAAAAAAAAAAAAGAAAAATTTAGAGAGTTTAATAAACATTCACCTAAAAATTATTGAAAGCACGGTGTCTAACGTGTGGTGGTCTTCCAATCAATATTTTTTAAGATCACTAATATCTCAGAAAAGATTAAATATATTTACTTTAATGTCGATTGTAAAAGGAAGGTTAAACGACACTGACTACAATAAATTAAAAATATTATCGAAACATTCAATTGGTAGTATTTTTTTTGCAAATAAACATTAGGTGGATGAGACATCACGATTTATTAATATTTAATCAATCGTTTACAAATTGGGCCATAAACGGCCCAAGCCCAACAAAAACGATTGACATTTGAAAAAACAAAAGTTGAAGCGCGTCAGCAAAAGAACAGTATTGAACGGATTTGCAATGTTCTGTGCCAAAGCTTTGTTGAGAACAAGCAAATGGAATTGGTTTCCCTCGATTCAAATTGAGAATATACCTAACTAGTCCAATAACACCAACCTGTGGTACAATCAAATTCATTCAATATGCACAGTAACAGAAGTGTAGAGAATGAAGACTGAACTCAGCAATATTGCAAAATTAAAAATCTATAACTAAGGCTACACTAGTGATACCGCTTCATAATGATCTTTTCTGAATTTCTTTTAAGATGAAAAAATTGTAATTGTAATTTTATTTTTATTTTTATAATAAATTATGTAAAAAGAATGATGACATTAATATTATTTTAAAACATAAATTTGCTTGTGTATAAGTTAATGGACCATTTTAATTTTACAGATAAAACAAAAAGTTAATAGTCCACCGGAACATCCTAATCTGTTAAGAAAAATGGGTCTAAACAAAAAAAAAATAAAAAAGATAAACGATAAATTTTTACGTTTTTTTAATGATAAAGTATCTAAATAAATAAAATCAATTTATAATAACTAAATGAGATTAAAAAAAAACAACATATAATTTTGTCTAAATAATAAGTTTTCATTAGTTGCGTGTCCACTTGCAACCGTTAGAAATTTTCTAGAGGTTTTTATATGAACTGTTAAACTTGTTAGTAGCAATAAAATAATGAATTTGGTTATATGAATAAGATGTTGAACTGATCATAAAGTAAACAATTATATATATATATATATATATATATATATATATATATATATATTTCAATTATCAATGTTAGTATTAATATATTAAAATTAATATTGTTAATATTTTGTTGAGAGTGTGAAAATATTCACTATTTTATTATCACTCTAGTCTCTACTTCTTTATTTCAATTACTAATTTTAAGAAGAAAAAAATATAAAAATATTTTAAGAACAAATATTTCCTTTACATCTTTCGAAAAGCCCAACAAATTAATGTTATAACTATATTTATTTTTTAAAACCATGTAAATTGAACCCATTAATTAAAAAAATCCGCAATGCAAATCCCTTTACATGGCAATCTATCATCCAAATTAACATAGGAGAGTCTAATGTTTTGGGATAATTATAATACAAACAATTGCAAATTATCACTTATCATGGGAACCTGTTTATGCCAATCTATGACCCAACTCCTAAATTTGCAGTGAATGACCTCAAAAATTTTGTTTCCCAAAGTTCTCTAAACCTTCTCAAATATATGAAAATAAAAGTATACGAGGCATTGCCAACTATCATCAAACACTTCTATATAAGAATCAAATTATGACAATGATAATCCAACTGAACTAACAGTGAGAAAACTTGTATTTTAGTTGCTATTTTTATCACTTAAAACCACTGCAGAATGAAAAAGATGTATACCTGAATAAATTAATAAAAAATTGGTATCTATAAATCAAGAACAATATAAAATCAACAACAACAAATAATTTTTGTAACATTTAATAGCAAACTCACTAAGAACAATATAGTTTACAAACACAAATGCATTTAAGCCTTTATTTATTTATTTATTTATTTAATGATTTTTGTATATTATTATACAGGATGCTTTTAATAATGTAAATGAGTTGCAAACTTTTTGTACTCCCCATTATCCATACAATTGATGTTGATATCTGTCCCTCTAGATGAAACGTTGTTTTCATCTATTGTGAATAGATTATTTTCATCATGTTGTCTTTCTGTGATTTCTTTTAAGTTGAAATCTTATTCGGAAGCCGCCAGAGTATTTGCTGAGGTATGTGTATCAATTAGAGAAAAAATAGGAAGTTCATTTTGATTAAAATTGATCTAATTTACAGTTCACTTTGAAAGTCCTGAAAGAGAGTTCAAAGGAGAACTTGAAGAGTTTACTAGAATCTGTATTTGGTCTTCAAATCATTAGATTTGAATTAGTATTTTATTTTTTTTGTTTTCTTTTGATTTGAGGTTACTTATTTGGATATGCTACCTAGATTTGCGTTTCTCTATTCTTCTAGTCTCAACAACGAGTAGTGTTCGAGTCTCCACTGTGCCACTCTTATTTATTTTTTTTTTCTTTTCATATTTACCCTAATTTCTGATTGGTGACTTTAGTTTTTTTATTTATTTTATTCTATAACAATATAAAAAAATTTGATGAAAAATAATAATTATTTTCGTTTCGAAATAATGTTATGATAGTAAGGGCTTGTTTGATTATGTTTTACTTTTTAGTTTTTGAAAACTATTTTATAAATAAATTTTAAAAAATTGTTTTTTTAAAAGAAAAATTTAAAAATTTGTTTGCTAACTTTAATTTTTTAAAATAGTCTTTGACTAGATAATTAAAAAAACTGAAAAATAAAAAGTAAAACACCATTTATCTGTTTTGTTTTTTTAGTTTTAAAAAGTATAATATTAAAAATAGTTTTTAAAAACAAGTAATCCAAACAAATTATTTAGTTTTTAAATTTTAAAATACTAAAATAGAGTTTTTGGGATTTGAATCAAACAAACTCTAAGTCATTCTTCAATTGTGATAGATAGAGAAATCACAAATTTTATGATAGTGAGTCATTCTTCTATCGTGATGGATAGATAAATCACAATTTTTTCAAGTATATAAAATTACTTCATAAATTATTTACATTTTTTAGCATTTTTGTTTATTTATAAAAAATTATATGAATGTTATTTTGAAAGAAAAAAAAATTAAATAGATTGTAAGGACAAATTTGTCATTTTATCAAAGTATAAATCATATCATCTTGTTATCTGTTGTGTATCAAACACTGAATAGGATAAACTAATTTTATCAAGTTTGTTATCATCTGTACATCAAACACAGGACATAATAACTCTTTATCCTACCCATATCGGCATATACTATGTTGTCTCTATCGTGCTCCTTATCCTATCATGTGTCTATCCTATTCGGTCCATCAAACGGACCCTTAGTTTGTATAGAAGAATGTGAGTGAATAATGTTTGTTTGCTAATAATAGGTTGGTTTTCTAAAAGATAAAAATTTTTGGGACAAAATTAAATATTAGTCAATATAATTATTTAAGATTAAACAATTAGATCATAAAAATTTAAATTTTAAGTCATAATCAATCTAATTTGTTGGAATTGAATCGTTTGATTATCAAAATTTAATCCTCTTTGACATAGTTAATCTAATTAATTAAGAAATTTAACCCTATGTGACACAGTTAATCTAATTTAATCAATTGTTTACAAATTGCCCAAGCCCATAAAAAACAATTGACATTTGAAAAAACAAAAGTTGAAGCGCATCAGCAAACGACAGTGTTGAACGGATTTGCAATGTTCTGTGTCAAAGCTTTGTTGAGAACAAGCAAATGGAATTGGAAATGGAACCCACTAAACAATGTTACGAGCTCTTTTTCTTTTTCTTCTTCTTCTCACGCGAGGGTCATTGCTCCTATGGATATGGCTGCAAGAGATGGCGAACTTAGGGTTTTCATTGTTGCCGGCGAGGTTTCCGGTGATTCTATAGCTTCTCGTCTCATGTCTTCTCTTAAACTTCTATCTCCTTTCCCTCTTCGCTTTGCCGGCATCGGAGGGTAAAATTTTCCCTCTAAATGTTGAAACATAAAGAACATGAAGAAAAATGTTACTCATTTGAATGTTTAATATATTTCAGGACTAAGATGAAAAGTGAAGGATTGCAATCTTTGTTTCCTATTGAGGATATCTCAGTAATGGGAATTTGGGAACTATTGCCACATTTCTATACAATCAAAGTGAGTTTTTTTATAACTGCATTGTTAAATACAATATTACTTTTTTACTGCATGCTTGGATTTTTGTCATGTAACCTATGAAGCATTGATAATGACACAGACACAACACTCAGATGTCGACACCTGTAATAATTTGAGAAAATGAATTATTGAATGTAATCACTATGTCGGTGTCCTATTAAAAAAAATCTATGTGTAGCTGTCAAACGGACATTGGGACACACATTCATTGAAATTGTCAGTGCTACATAGGATGAAACTAATTATGTTCTGTTTCAAAATAGGTATAGTTTTGGAAATAGGGTGTGTTTAAGTGATCAGCTTAATTAAGTCATATAAGAACTTATGTATAAGTTATTTTTAATATCTAAGAGGTGAAGAAATAAACTCTGCATAACCTTTGTATAAGCTGTTTCCCTTATGCTTTCTTGGGGAGCCTATGTAAATTAGCTGAAAATTGTTTATAGGTATACCATAAAAATATTTACTGTATTTTAT
The DNA here is from genome assembly GCA_037974755.1 of Cicer yamashitae. Taxonomy (NCBI): domain Eukaryota; kingdom Viridiplantae; phylum Streptophyta; class Magnoliopsida; order Fabales; family Fabaceae; genus Cicer; species Cicer yamashitae. Next base: position 52,777,409 of record JBBPBQ010000002.1, on the reverse strand, counting down.
AAGCAAACATCCTTATAGTACTTCATCTATGAAGCATAGATACTGACATGTCGACGCTAGTAATAACTTGAGAAAATGAATAAATTAAATGTAATCAATGTGTCGGTGTCATACAACGTCTTCGATCAGAAGTTTTGGTGCTACAGAGTACTTGATTGCTACTATAGCTTAGGTATCTGGGGATCTTATCCTTTTACCTTATTTTGAATCTTATTTAAAGCTTGTGTGTAACACTTGTATTCTGTGTGCATTTAATTTTCAGGTGCGACTGAATGAAGCTGTAAAAGCAGCTTCTCTATTTGAGCCTCATGTCGTATTAACAGTTGATTCTAAGGGTTTTTCTTTTCGGTTCTTGAAACAGCTAAGAGGTACAAACTACTAACTTAATGTTTCTACGTTTGATAGAAAATCTGTTGTGGATATTTTATTTAGAGGTGTGCTGTATGCAAATGGGGGAATGCATTTTGCAGCTAGATGCAGGCAGCAAAAGTTGCATTTACCGGCACATTTTCACTATGTAGCGCCATCGTTCTGGGCATGGAAAGGAGGTGAAGCAAGGCTCCGAGGGTTGGCAGACTTTGTGGATCATCTGTTTTGCATACTTCCAAATGAGGATGAAGTTTGTAGGTTGAATGGATTATCTGCAACCTTTGTAGGGCATCCTGTCTTGGAGGACGTTATGGAGTTGAATTTGGTATGAACGTTATAGCGTTGTAGTGTTTTATATGTGTTTACCAGGGATATATATATTTGTAATCCTTGTTACCTATTTTTCTATATTTTTCGTCTAGTTGAACTTTATGTTTGAGTTTTGTCAATAATTCTCGATATTTTTCAGAGAAACAGTTTCTCAATCAATGAATGGAAGGCCGAAGGAAATGGCAAAAACTTCCGGAGGAAACATGAAGTGCCCCCAGGTAATTCTAAATTGTAACCAAACAAAGCTCCACAAGCTCACATATCTTTACGGAAAATGTACTAATTTATTGATTCTTTCTGGTACCCAAAAGTAACTATGTAAAAGATCATGCTTAAGATTTCATAACTATTGAGTAAGAAACATTTCCATTCTATTACTTTACTGACTTTCATTTCTGAGATAAGTATTTGTTTATTATTTTCGTTCTCTTTTGTGTGGATATTTGCTTTAACATAATATGCCAAGGCCACATTTTGAACCTGAAGTTTAAGTAAAGTTTGGAAAGAGAAGGGTCATGAGAACCATTATCTAGATACTCTTTACACAATTTTGTTTAAATTGAAGTCATAGTTTGCTTTATCATCTCATCGACTTTAACTTTAAAAGGAGCCACTGTTATTAGTTTGCTACCTGGAAGCAGAATACAAGAAGTCAGTCGGATGCTTCCCATCTTCGCTAACACAATGGAACTACTGAAAGAAAGTGTTCCACAGTTGATGACAGTCATTCATATTGCACCTAATGAACATGTGGAAAACTTCATTGCTGGTGCTGCTCACAGATGGCCTGTGCCTGTAGTATCGATTCCAGGCGGAACAACACAGCTGAGATATGATGCTTTTAGTGTATGCCCCACTGTTCCACTAGACTTTCATTTGCATAATAATTCTTTTCAATTCATTATGTCTAAACTTGTAGCGGCAGTAGAAAATTTGTTTAACACCTCTGATGTCTGCTCCTGGCAGTTGTCCATTGTAGAATGATTACAGACTCTAGTTTTATCAACTTCTAGAGGACGCCTAATTGAATACATGAATCTAAACTTGTAATAACATAATAACCGCTAATTCTCCTAGTCTCCTCTGTATTTTGTGTTCAACTTACTCGAATCCATAGCTCTCTATAGTCTATACCAATACCAAATTATTTTAAATAGGAACACATGTTAGGTTAGGTATGACCAAAGTACCTTGTTTTAATGGCACTGGAATTACTTTAGATGCATTCAACTAACAATGTGAATATATCTATATTCAATTCAATCCAAGCTTATATTATTGTTTATTAGACCTGCATTCAAATTCTTACATATTGTGCATGAAGGTTTCATTTTTTGTGCCTAGTTAATTTGAACCAACATATTGCAGGCTAGTAGAGTTGCGTTGTGCACATCCGGGACAGTAGCAGTAGAGCTGCAGCTTGCGCGCTTACCTTGTGTTGTGGCATATCGTGCCCATATTTTGACTGAATGGTTTATTAGGTACAAAGCTAAGATACAATACATATCACTTCCCAATATTCTTTTGGATTCAGCCATTATTCCTGAAGTACTCTTTTCATCTTGCAAACCAGCAAACCTAGCCTTATTGCTCAAGTAAGACTGAAAAAATTATTTCATTTTGCATTACTAAGTCTGAATGTCTTGAAACCTTATAATATATTAGTTGCAGGGATTATTTCTCATATTTGACATTAGGTCATGGCTTTACTTTGCAGAGATTTAGTACATGATCATGTTGGTCGAGAAGAACAGATAATTGCAGCACAAAAGTTTGTCAAGCTTTTAATGCCTTCAGAAAGCATAAAGCACAACCTGGCAAAGCAAAATTTGATGAGAACATGTCCTGATTACAGTCCAAGTGCTGTTGCAGCATTGACTATATTAAACTATGGGAAGTCTGTGATATATGACTAATATAGGACTTGTTTTTATCGGTGTAGTCTGTGGCATCAAATTTTTTATTACAAAGGTTTAGGGTTTAGATTTAGGATGAGAAATTTTGAAATGCTTTTTGTTCGATTCGACAATGAGAGGAGAGAGATTTTAATGTAAGAAAAATGTATAATTGTTTACATTTTTTACACTTATAATATTTAAGGTCACATTAAATATAAATGTAGTTAAGTTTAAAATCCCTCACTTCTAGAGAGAAAGCTAAAATAAGTTTAGGAGAGATTTTGATCCCTCTCCTCTCATATTAAAAAATGAACCAAGCCACTAATATTTGATTATAAAAATAATTTGGCCTAATTATAAAAAAATTATGTTAGTATCCTAAGAAACCAGCAACTGTTTAATTGACTGGGATATGATTATGATGATGTAATGTAATGATGCACCGAGGATTATTGTCAAGTATTTTCACTTGTTCGTATTTTCACTTGTTCGTATTGATTACTCTAAATTTTGATTTGGGTCTAAGAAACTTAGCTTCAAGCTAAAAATTGTGATGGCAAATACTTAAAGGTTGGATTGTGTGTGTATGTGAGTGCAAAGTTATACAAGTCTTCTCGAGATGCTAACTTTCAATTGCATTCCAAGGTTCCATTTAATTTTTCTTCTGCAACTAGTAAACTTAACTTCCCTATATAAATATGTAAACGCAACAATTGATAGTGGTAAATTGACACCATATTCTTCATATGTCAAAACAAATTCTACAGTACTTTATACCTCGGCCCTTTTACTTATATGTGAAATTTTGAAGTTTAAGAGTTAATTAAGGAAATGGAGGAAACACCTAAACTCATCCATGGAACAATTGAGGCTACCATCTTCAATGCCTCACCTTATGCCCCCTTTTTCCCCTTCAATGTGAGCATAATTTCACACAAACACACACCCAAATGGCACATATGTTTGTATGTGGTGTGAACATGTGTATGTATTATTTTAAGTGCTAGAATTTTATAAGAATAAGTCATTTAAGTGCACTTTGTTTAAATTTTAAAATTATTTTATGACTTACGACTAAATTCAACCTGCATATCACTATTTTGGTTTGATTTGGATATGACAAAAAAATGAAGAATTTTTTCCTCAACCAAAATTGAGAAAATTTTATCGGTTCAAATAACAAATTTAACCAAACTTGATTTGACACTTGTAGAGCCCTATGTATTATGTGTAGCTAGACTTTCAAAGTTTTGTATCATAAACTCATTAAATCTCATGAATTTATCTTCTTCTTTTTTCAGTGCATACGTACAAATGGAAACCCTACTTATGTGACCATCAAGATAGACAACAAGAAGGTTGCAAAAACAAGCAAAGAAAGAAATCGTGTTTGGAACCAAACCTTTCATATTCAATGTGCTCATCCAGCTGATTCACTCATCACCATTACATTAAAAACATCATATTCCAAATTAGGAAAATACCATATCAAGGCCCAACAACTTTTAAAGGAAGAAAATATAATTAATGGATCCTTTCCTCTCCTCATGGAAAATGAAAAACCAAACCCAAAACTTAAATTGAAGTTTATATTATGGTTCAAGCATGCAAAATTGGAACAAAGTTTGGCAAATGTACTAAGCAATGAGGAATTTCAAGGGATGAGGGATGCAACATTTCCACTAAGATCCAATTGTCAAGTCAAACTTTATCATGATGCTCATCATTCTCATACTTTCCAGCCTCCCTTTGATCCATGTGGTACTCCCAAAAACCTTTGGGAGGATGTCTATAAAGCCATTGAGGGTGCAAAGTATATAATTTATATTGCAGCTTGGTCCCTCAATCCTAACATGGTTTTGGTAAGAGTTCGTTTGTTATAGATTATAAAAGTGATTTTTGAATTTAATAATTGAGAAATAGTTTAATTAGATTTCTAAAAAAAAGTAGTTGTTACTTTTTGTCGATTTATCATAATGAAAATCATTTAAAAAAACATGATCAATCAAATATGATTTTTCAAAGAAACTACTTAAACAACTTCATTAGTGAATCAATATTTAGATTTCTTTTTCCTTCAAATTCTCATGTTTTAAAAAAGTTGAAACAAATTGATTTAAACTTCTAAAAGGATTTTTTCTTTAAAAAGAATTTTTAAGAAAAGGCTATTACAAAGGGCTCCAATGACTTGTTTGAATTCATTTATTTGAATTTATCGATCGACATATGCACTTGTGAGACTATTTGGGGGAGCATATGAAAACAACTTATGACATGTTCTTAAGTTGTTTTCAACTTTTTTTCATAAATTCTCCAGGATAACTTCAAAAAACTACAATTGCTTATATAAAAACAGTTTAATTTTACTTTATCATTTTTATAAAAATAGCTATACATAAGCACTTATATGATAAACACTTATGCTATAAGGAATTAATTAAACTGTTGACGATATGCAATGTCATTTCATATCTTGATTTTACAATTGTCATGCAATTTTTAGAGTCTATGATTATTGGACAGGTTAGAGATCCTCATACAGAAATCCAACATGCAAGAGGACTAAATTTAGGTGAGCTATTGAAAAAGAAGGCAAATGAAGGAGTGGTTGTGAGGATTATGCTTTGGGATGATGAAACATCTTTACCATTGATCAAGAACAAAGGTGCAATGAACACACATGATGAGGATGCTTTTACTTATTTCAACCACACAAAAGTAATATGCAAAAAGTGTCCTAGATTACACCACAAGTTCCCAACAATCTTTGCTCATCATCAAAAGACAATAACAGTGGACACCAAAGTGGCTAAATCTTTTAGTGATAGAGAAATTATGAGCTTTGTTGGTGGTTTTGATTTGTGTGATGGTAGATATGATACAGAACAACATTCATTGTTTCAAACATTAATTAAGGAATCACATTGTTATGATTTTTACCAACCAAACATTGAAGGAGCTAACCTTAACAAAGGAGGACCAAGAGTTCCTTGGCATGATGCTCATGCTTGTGTTATTGGTGAGGCTGCTTGGGATGTTTTAACAAATTTTGAGCAAAGATGGACAAAACAATGTGACCCTTCTCTTTTATTCCCTACTAGTACCTTAAAAAATCTCATCCCTAAGACAAGCTCAATTACTTGTATATCAAGTAATTGGAAAGTTCAAGTATATAGGTCAATTGATTATGTTTCAATTGGTGACATGTGTGGAAATTTCAATGTTGAAAAGAGTGTACATGAAGCTTATGTTGAAGCAATTAGGCATGCTGAGAGGTTTATATACATTGAAAACCAATACTTTATTGGAGGGTGTCAATTGTGGGAAAAAGATAAGAATTGTGGATGCACAAATTTAATTCCTATTGAAATTGCACTTAAGGTGGTAAGTAAGATTAAAGCAAAAGAGAGATTTGGAGTGTATATAGTTTTACCAATGTGGCCAGAAGGAGTGCCTGAAAGTGAATCTGTTCAAGATATATTGCATTGGACTAGAGAAACTGTGGCCATGATGTATAGGTTGATTGGAGAAGCAATTAAAGAAAGTGGTGAAATAGGACATCCAAGAGATTACTTGAATTTCTTTTGTCTTGCAAATAGGGAGGTTAAGGGAAAAGGGGAGTATCTTCCATTGGATTCTCCCTATCCTGTGACACAATATTGGAATGCACAAAAAAATAGAAGATTCATGGTTTATGTTCATTCCAAGCTCATGATAGGTACTACTGCTATATATTATATTATTTGCCAATTATTGTTTTCTTTTCCACTTTTTGGTGTTTTCATGTAAGTGTTTTAACTTTTTGAAGTCATGAACACATTTCCGATATATCGATATTGCTTGGTAATTGAGGTTAAGGGTAATTTATATATATTCATAGTCCTCAACTTACTTAGATGCATTTTAACAAGGACAAAACCATGAGGGTTTACATAAGACCCTAAGCGGACAATACTTCTAAACAACGATAACAAATTTGAGGTCGTAATATTGGCGCGCCGAATATGGAGTCTAAGCCACACACAAGGGCTAACATCGTAATATTGGCGCGCCGAATATGGAGTCTAAGCCACACACAAGGGCTAACATGCCATGTAGCCCCTTAGTCTTGACTGGAGGCTACTATTTCAATACATAAGGCTACTATTACATTGCTTGAGAATTAAGACTAAGAATAGTTTATAAAAACTCACATTCCTACATTCATCGAGGTGCCTTTTAACAAGGATAAAACCGTGAAGCTTTACATAAGACCCAAATCGGACAATACCAAAACAACAATATTAGACTTAAGGTCAGAACAATTCTAAATTGAAAAAATAGTCGCAATTACACTTTCAACCTTGATATTACATTATAATGTAGACTAATACGACATAAATTACGACTGTGAGTTGTTGCGTAGACGTCTATTTTTTTTGTATTGCGGTTGTGTATTGCAATTTAGAAATCTATTTCACTATATTCATTCCAAATAATTTTTTTCTCCAAGTCATGTATCTCATGTGATGTAAATTTTATGGATGTTATTGTTTGACTAAGTATTGTTTTGTTGCATGTATGTATGTTACTAGTGGATGACCTATACATATTAATAGGTTCAGCAAATATGAACCAAAGATCAATGGATGGAAAAAGGGACACTGAGATAGCCATAGGATGCTTCCAATATTCTCAAGATGAAGTTGAGAAACAAATGAACCTTGGTGATGTTCATGCATATAGAATGTCACTATGGTATGAGCATACAAATAGTGTCAATGAATTGTTCCTAGAGCCAGAAAATTTGGAATGTGTGAAGAAGATGTGCTCAATAGGAGATCAAATGTGGGAAATATACAACAATGAAGAAATTATTGACATGGAAGGTGTGCACCTTGTTACTTACCCAATGAGGGTAACACAAGAAGGGTATGTGAAAGACTTGATTAATGTAGCTCATTTCCCTGATACAAATTCTCTAGTCAAGGGGAAGAGATCTACATTGTTGCCACCTAACTTTACCACTTAGGATTAAATTTGATATAAAGAAGTATATACCACTTGAAAGTCAACAAAAAACATTTGCAAAGAAAAAGTCAACAAAAATCAATTGTTATATAAAAAGTGGGCCATCACAAATATTTTCACTAAATGGGCCATTAGAATTTAAGCAATTGTTATAAAATTCCTTATTATCGAGAAGTAAGTTATTTTAAGATTTGCACATAATTAATAGTCAAATATATTTAATTATGAAAAGATTGATTCTTCTGATGATTATAAATAGGTACACATTTCATTAGCACATCACGATAAATTGATCTCTTAGATTTGTTTATGGAACAAGTTGAGGTATAATGGAAACTTCACTAAAGAAAAACCAAAGGTGTGCTTGCCATTTTTTCCATGCCATAGCCCATAAGTCAATAGTCATTGCCATGTTGCAATTATCTTCCTCCTATTCTTGAGAATGCTACTAATAAGTCCTAAAACATTGTAATTGTATAAAACAATCTAGTTGAGCCACCGAAAATGTCCAATTCGAAAGTAATAATATGTAATTAATAATTGAATTATAAGATTATATATGAGAAATTACAATTTTGTTTCATATATTATTATTTGAAAAATGATTTCTTATATTATTGTTTGCATTTTTACCGTGCTTTCAATAGAATATATTTTCTTTAATCCTTCGGTATTAAGAAAAGGAATATGATCATTCGAAATTTAGACGGAAAGTAAAATAAAATCTAGTTAAATATTAATTCAGCCGTGATTTGAATGATGTTCGTAAAAAAATTGAATGATGTTCGTAAAAAAAATTGAATGATGTTCTAAAAATAAAATGTTTCAATTTTAATAATAAATTAGGAGATAAAAAGAAAATATGAATTGTACCAAAAAAAAAAGGAAAGAGGATAACATGACATAAGGAATCGAGAGTGGAAGGTTACCATTTTGAATCCAATCCATTGAAATAATAAATTTTAAACTTAAAAATCAATTGAAAACACAATTTTCAATGTATTTTGAATATAAAATTTCTATAATTAGTTTTTTAAAAGCATTATTGCCATAAAAAAAACGATGTTTAGAATGTATCATGATTGCTTGATAAGTTTGATACGTTGGGTGAGGAAGAGATAACATGATACATTATGTGTTTGAAAATTCAATTTTCCCAAAAATTTTTAGTTTTAAATTTTTATTTCTGGTAATGTCTCTACTAATTTAATTTTAGCTAAATTGCATTCGTGGTCCTTTAACTTAATTTCAGTTAACGTTTTAGTCCTTTATCTTTTTTTTTTCCAATTTGTTCATTTATTTTAATTTTAAGTGACAATTTGATCTTTTATGTTTTAAAATGTCAACAATGTTATCATTTTTTTGTTGTAAAAATTCATCAAAAATTTCAAACAAAACCCATAAAATTAATTATAATCCTCAATATAATGCAAATTTTATCAAATTCATAACTTAAATCTTTAAATAAACTCATATTTTTCATCTCTAACAACATCAAATAAAGAATAAAGGACCAAATCGGGAAAAAAAAAATGACTAAAACGTTAACTGAAATTAAGTTAAGAGACCACATATGTAATTTAGTCTTTAATTGTCTAGAACCTTTTAGATTTAAATTTTTATTTAGTAGTAGCAACAGTAACAGCAACGATGATGACTGGTTCGAGGAAGAAGAAAAACAAAGAGGATCGATAGAAAATAAAAAAATTAGAGTTCTTCGTTCAAGTTCCAAATCTAAAATCTATAAGAAAATTGATGTGTTAAATTTAATAAATATTTAATTTTAATAAGTTTTAGTAATTTTATTATAAAAAATAAGGAATTACAAATTATTTAGTAAGATGGATTAGTATATGTCTAGTCATAAATGTTTTGTTGGTGTTTTTCAAACCAACTTATTAAAATAGGATGAGAATCGAATTAATCTAAAAAATTTAAAAATAGAGGGACCATAAACAAAGTTCAAACTCTAATAAAAGAGAAAATTATTAACTTAAATATATTAAGATTTGCTTATAAGAAAAATATCAATTGATTCTAAATAAATATCTTTAGTAATGTTGGTCAAAAAATCTTTTTTTAGTAATGTTAATTCTAAATCAATGGGTCCATTTGTTATAGCTTTTTTTTTTAAAATGATTTTTAATTTTATATTTTAAAAAATTATCTTTATGACAAATTATTCAAAAATAGTAGAAAT